>KN840529.1:4728-97013 GCA_000832265.1 Phlebiopsis gigantea 11061_1 CR5-6
CAACGGACGCTCACTCAGAGACGGCGCGACAGGTGCAGGGTGTGGTAGCGTACCGCGTCGAGCTGCGCCGCGGGGAGCCCAAAGCCCGCAGCCGTGACGTCGCCGGTAAGCTGCGTGAGCCGCGCATCCGCGAGCAGCGCGCCGGGGAGTCCGCGCGCCGCGAACGCAGCCGCCTGGCGCTCAGCGACGGGCAGTGCCGCCGCGCGGTTCAACGTGTACACGCGCCGCATACGAGTGTCGCCGAGGAGCGCCGCGAGGACGTGCGCGCCGAGGTTGCCCGTCGAGCCCGTGAGTAGCACCGTCGGGCCCTCGTCCACGGGGCGCGGGCCGCCGTGCGGGATGGGCAGGTGGCGCGCGTAGGCGTCGAGCATGCGCTGGACGGCCGCTCCGGCGTCCTCTGGCTCGGCAGCGCCTTGCGCGGCGAGGTCGGCGAGCGCGCGCGCGAGCTCGCGCAGCGTCGGGTGATCGTACACGAAACTCGGCGGGACGCGTGGTGCCGTGGGGTGCGCGCGCAGAGCACCCGCAATGCGGTTGCGCAGGAAGGTTGCGTGCAGGCTGTGCGTGGTCAGTGCGTGATGCGCGCAGTGTGTGCGGAGGGACGCGCCTATCGAAGCCCTGGTCGAAGACGTCGCGCGTGGGCTGTACCGCGTGGTCGTTGTTCACCGACGCGGCGAGCTGCGCGAGCCACGCCTCGAGCGTCGTGGCGTCCCAAGCATCCGGCGGCGCGACGCCCTTTGCGTCCGCGCTCTCCTCGACGACGGTGTACCTGCACCCAAACGCACGTGAACAGCGCACAACCCGGACGATGCGGTCAACCTACAGCTTCTCAATGTCCTCCGCGTAGAGGCTGACCGCCTGCGGCCGCACAATCGTACCCTTGGCCGCGCGCGGAAGCGGGCGTGCCGGGTCCGTCGTGATGATCATCTCCTTGAAGATGCGCGCAAACGACGGCGCGATGCGGTTCGCCTCCTCTACCGCAGGCCTGCGCAGCCCGCCGTCAGCCCTGTCGCGCACAGCCAGCCAGAAGCAGCGCACCATATCCTGTTGCGGAACGCGACGAGCGCGGCGGGGTCGCGCGGGTCCACCGCGTGCTCGGGACGCGGCTCGACGAGCAGCCCGCACTGCGTCCTGCCGCGGCCGAACATGAGCGCGCCGGCGACCTCTGGCGCCGCAGTGAGGATGCCCTCCTGCTGCAGCGGCACGACCTTCTCGCCTGCGAGCTGCGCGTCAGCGCGGGCAGCGGCCGCGGGGTACGGCAGGACGCACCTGTTCCGAGGACCAGCACGTCGTCCTTCCGTCCTGCGCTGCGGGGCGGGTCAGCGGGGCAGCGGGGCGGGGCGCGGGCGGACGTACACCTTCCAGAGCCCCGGCTTCGTCGGGTGCGGGACGAACAGGTCGCTTGTCGCGTACCCGCGCACGTCTGGGAGGTTCTCGACCGCAGGGTCGTGCGTCGCACACGTCTGAGCGCACGTCAGTGGCGGGGCGAAGGGCAGAGCGGAGGGCGGCGCACCAGGTACTGCAGCTCGTACGTGCCGTCGCCCTGTGGGTCCCAGCGGACGCGCACGCGGTCCTCAGGGAAGGTCATCCACGCCCAGTCGTCGGCGGTCTTGCCGTGCGCGCCGACATCGAAGACGCGCGTGTACACGCCGTACTCTGTCCCACCGTACACCGCAAAGAGCGTCACGCCTGCGCGCACGAGACGGTCGCCGTTCGTCTCGGACAGCGGGCCGCCTGCGAACATCTGCGGGGCGCGGCGTCAGCAGGCGCAACGGGCGCGATGGAGGGGGCACGCACGAGGGCGTCGAGCGTGCGCAGGTAGGCGACCGTGTCGGCGTCCTGCGCCCACGCCTCGACGATCGCGGGGACGATGGGGATGCCGTTTACGCGGCTCGCGCGGCACGCGGCGAGCAGGTTCGCGGGCGTGGGCACGACGGGCGCGGCCGGCGCGCGGGGGGCGTACAGGCCGACGGCGTACCCTGTCACGAGCGGCGCGTAGAGCTGCATGTGGATCGCCATCGTGTGGAAGGTCGGGAGGGCGTGCGAGCCCCAGACAATGCCGCGCCCGCGCGCGTCCGCGACGACAGCTGGGGAAGGGCGTTAGCACTGGTGGTTGTATGCGGGCTGATACGTTGCACAGTGAGCGTACTACGCACAGCTAGAGCTCCACTGCAGGATGGCGCACTGGCGCTGCGGGATGGGCTTGGGGAAGCCGGTCGAGCCAGAGGAGTGGAGGTAGAGCACGATGTCGTACTTGTCGTGCGGCTTCTCCGGCGGCGGGAAACGGGCGACGGCGGCGGTGGTGTCGCCCCCGAAGCGGGGGAATATGCGCTCCAGGGCGGGGAGCCCGTCGACGGCGAGGGCGTGGTGCCTCTGCGCGAGGTCGGCCTGGACGGCGGCGACGAGCGGGTCGAGGGCGGGCTGCGAGATGAGGCGGTGGCAGGCGGTCTTCTCGAGCATGCTGACGATGGCGGGCGCGGAGTTCTTGGGCGACATGGGGAACGGCTGCGGGACGGTGAGCGGCGCGGGCGGCGGCGGCGCGGGGACGTACGACGAAGCCGGCCCTGACGAGGCCGGGGATGACGGCGAGGTAGAGCAGCGCGTCGCAGTGGATGAGCACGGCGACGAGCTCGCCCTGGGCACGCGTGCCGTCGGGGCGGAAGGCGTGGGCGACGCGATGGGTGGCGTCGGCGTACTCGCGGAACGTCACGGGCGTGTAGGGCGCGTCGGGGTCGTCGTGCGCGAGGCGGGCCCACTCGCGGTCGGGGTTGTGCTGGTCGTGGAAGTCGACGAAGCCGGGGAGGACGGCGACGGACCCGTCGAGCGGGGGGATGGCGGGGCGGGCGGGCGTCGACATGCACGGCGAGGTCGATGGGGTGTGGGCGATGTATGTGGGGGTGCGGGCGATGTGCTGGGGTGTCCTTAAGCACGAGGGCGCCGTCGCCGAGCCCATGGGTGCAGTAAACAAGTCAGGCAGCGACATTCTCGCGCAAGGGTGTCCGGGGGCCGCAATTGTGACCCCGCGATTCCCGTGTTCACGCACGTAGTACGTGCCATCATCCCCGAGCCACTCGCCCACCGCCGCGGTAGCCGTTTGTCAGAAAGTCGGTTTCACATGCCATTTGGAGCAGCTTGGTGGTGTGATCAGACTCCCTAGTGCGACCGTGAATGAGTGTCCAAAGATTTCGCCGGCACCCGAACACGGGAGATTAATTCACAGTAAAATGCGCAACATAATATACAGCTCTAGAATTCCACTCGACCTCCACGGCACCTGATTGAGGACAGGGCCTCGATGATTGAGGGCGGCACTCTAGTTCTCGCCATTTCTCCCGACTGTCTGTTCCTCTACTTGGTGTAGCCCAGAAAATTTAAAATCTTACGCCAACATGTTAGTCGAATTTGCCTGTCTGTATGACGAGAAACAGAAGCAGCATAGCCAATAAGCCGTCGGCCCTTCTAGAGAGCATGGTCCTGCCACCGACATGGCCCTCGTCAACATCTCGCACAAAGCTCAAGCAGTGTGCCTCGGGGACTACCCAACACCGTCCAGAGAGAGTGGTGATTCGGGCGACAGCGAAAGAGACAGTTACGCCGCCCCATCCGTGGTAATCGTGCCTTGTCGCCAGGAGATGGCCGACGGTATCCGAGAGGACGCAAAAAACACACACATTTCATTTATCTGTCGGGGGCCGCCGCCTATCGAACACACTATCGAACACACTATTGAACACACAACCAAACACGCAGCCAAGCTCTGTCGCAGGTCCTTCACGCAAGAGCGTAGTCGACCTTGGCCGATACGTCCCCGCTTCGAGTCGAGCCCTGCACAGACGTCAGCCCCCGGTCGGACGCACACAGCGCGGGGCGCACCGCGTCCGCCAACACCTCGCGGTAGACCGAGACCTGCACGCGATCCTGCAGACGCAGCTCAGCGCACGGGTCGGCAGGGGCGCCAGGGGGAGACGTACCGGCGCGCCAGGCCTGCTCGCGTGCGGCGACTGCAGGGCGATCGAGTTCACCGTGCCCGAGTAGACCTGCGCCTTGAGGTGCCGCCGCGCGTTGACCATCGCGAGCATCGAATTCGCGTACACTGCGCGCGTCAGCCGCCCGCCAGGACAAAAGAGGAGGCGCTACGCACGCTTGCTGACGACCTCGACCATGCCCGCGAACATCAGGCTCTTCGTGACAAAGTTGAACTGCGCGCCGCCCGTCAGCCGCGCGCGCCCCGCCCGTAGGGGCGCCACTCACCGTGAACAGAATCGCGATCGAGAACACCCTGCGGCGCGTCAGCGCACGCGCGGCAGAGAACGCAGGGAACGACGCACATCGTGAGCGCACCGGTGTTGACGGTGTAGAAGATGAGCTTCTGCAGCACGTGCCGCGTCCTGCGCGACACCGCGTCAGCCACCGCACACGCAGACACGCGCGCGCGCGCACGCACCGCTCGAAGCCGTGCATGTTGCGCCGCAGGTAGTACGACAGGATCGCAGTCGTGAGCAGGTCGACGAACGCCGCGAGCGTGAGGCCGCAGTTGAGGGTGAACTGCCTGGCGTCAGCCGTGCGCGGCCGCGGAGAGAGGCGCGGGGCGCACGCACCAGGGAGCCCGTGTGTTCGCGGAACTCGGGCCACGTGCGGTAGCAGTACCTGCAGGGGGTCAGCGGGCGGGCGCGGTGCAGGGACGGGCGGCGTACAGCAGGGAGCCGGTGGCTGCGGCGTCGGTCAGCGCGGGTCGCGGGCAGCCGGGGGCGGGACTCACCGAAACCGAACGCTGGTCGCGGTCACGGTCAGAACGTGCTTCGAGCTGCGCCGGGCGACTCACCGATGCGGCAGAACAGGGCAAAGGCCTGGCAGGCGGGGGTTAGCGAGACGACCGCGGACGCGAGGGCGGCACACGTACCGGGGGAGCGGTCGCGAGGATGTTGTGTCCGCTCACTGTAGTATATGCTCGGTTAGACGGAAGCCAGCCTCGGCTAGTGCACTTACGTTGCCAGATCCTGAGAATGTAGAATCTGGAGAACCGTCAGCGTGAGGCCAAGCGCAGGGGGAGCTGGGAGCGCACCCTTGTGCTCCCGAGACGATGAAGACCTGGATGGAAGGCATATTAGAACGTGCATCCATGAACAAACTACGGATTGGAGTATACTTCAAGAAATACGGTAACCTGAGAGCATGTGAGGCGTGTCAGGTTGCTGGGAGAGAGAAGGAGGAGCAGAGTACGTACGCCGGCGCTCCTAAGCGAGAGAGGGGGGGGGGGATGAGCGGGTAGAGAGAGTTACGAGGCGTTTTTGGGACACACCACGGTTCGTTCTCCGACGCCGCCACCATCAGACCCAAAACAAAGGCGCGGTGAACGAACCACGTGCTTCACGAGCGAACGACGGGTTTCGAGTCNGGGGGGGGGGATGAGCGGGTAGAGAGAGTTACGAGGCGTTTTTGGGACACACCATACGACTTGAAGAATTCCCTCTGGATTGTGAAAGTCCACGACCAGGTATGTGTAGAGGAGGTGAATGCAGAAACATGTATGCAGACACTCGAGTATCCTGTGCAACCCTCAGAACAAGCGTACGGAAGAGGACGGATACGAGCTGGCGTACCACAGGACGAGGACCAAAATCCTCAGGGCACGGATATCATCCTCGTAGGTGAACCAGTAGAAGTACACCTGGAAGGTGAACACGCCAAAGAGTCTGGTGAGGGCCCCGTGAGCACTACTTCTGTCGCCGCCGGGGTGCACTCACATGAGGGCGAAGCAAATGAGGACCAGCAGCGGGCCGACAAGCAGCTCGAGCTCGTTCGCCATCGCGCAGGGAGTCTGTGCGTTCCGCTCGCAGCCCGTGCAGTGTGCTTTATCCCGCTCGACGGCGCCCCGCGACCGCCGGGAGGGAGGAGCACGCTTCTATTCTTCTAGTGGTGGCCCAGGGATTCTAATTGCTGGGCCCACGTCGGGATCAGAGTGTGATGGGGGCAGGGGCACCATGTCGCGACTGATGGTGTGATGCCCGGATGGCGGGTTGTCAATGCCCCACGTCGGCGTGTGGCTTGTGAAGCTCGTGAGGGCCGACGGCTGAAAGAGGCGTCGGGTGCCGTGGATTAGCATGGGGGCGAGTGTCAGCAGGTCTCAGCCCCGAGGTGGGCTGGGGTGCCCGCGGCGTAAGCATGAGGCAGGTTGCTGGGCGACCCTCCATGGAGGCAAAGATCGACACGCCACATCTCAGGCTCATCTGAGGGCGATCTGAAAAAAAAAGCGTCTGAGGGACATGGGTCACGGGTCGCAATATACGCAAAGGTAAGCACATCAGCGACCCTATATGTGCAGTGATGGCACTCTTGCCGTGACCATGAGGTTCGGGAGTGCGCCTCGTGCCGATTCGTGCTGTCTGGACTTTCTAGCCCTCGTGCGTCAGACATTATTGAGATGTCGACGACGATGGTGACTTGCTGCCTGCAATGCACAGCAACGAAGAAGATCAAAAGTCACCCGCCGGCTCAGCGTACAAGGAGCGCCCAGCCCCTTGAAGGGTCTGTTGTCGAGATAAAGATATTAGCACGGGCAGAAAAAATCGTGGAACGTTGAGGACATCACCGAAGATAATCAACTCGAGCAGGGCCGTTACTGCTCCCGACTCTGCGCCATTTTTGCGCAGGAGCGAGCGCGTGATATCGAGGCGACATTCGGACGTTAGTGGTTGGAGCGGGACCCCGTCGAATTTCGTACCCTAGGGTGAGCGGGTGCAAAATATCACTATCACATCGGGCCATCATAGGGATGATGTGGTAGTTGGAGTTTCTGGTGCTACGAGACGGCTCAGGTGGAACAGCATAGCCTCGATAGCACAGCGGTGGAGGCCCAGCTTCTAGTCAAAGTCTACGCGCACCTCCAAGATTTTCTGACGGCCCTCACGGCGGACCCGCCGCCGCCACGAGCGATTTCGTTTGACATACTCCGATGAGGCGAGACTGAAACAAGGCTGCGTGGGAACCAATTACCTACGTGGCGGGATTCGCCGACGCCACCAAGACATCGGCCCCACGGCTTGTGGGCGTCTGTTATATCTCCCGCATTCTCGTAGCGCATTGTTACCCCTTCCTACTGAATTTGTGGCACTCGGAGATTCAGACTGTTGAACCTATGCAATAAAGAAAGATACAAGTATATCAGAGATGTACCGAATCATAGCGGGCCACACAAGCGCGTGTACCAAGTACACGGCTGAAAGGGGCCTACAGCTTCTTGGCGGCAGTAGCTGCTTCTTCCCTATCAAGCTTCTCAAGTTCTAGCTTAATGTCATCCTGCACCGCCTGTTTAAGCTTGGAGTTATACCCCAGGCGGAACATGTTATCGATATGAATGAAATAGGGCGCCATGACGACCGCTGCTCCACCGGTCAAATTGAGGGACCACAGATATCAAGTCCCTACGCACCGCTCGGAAGATTCTCCAGCAGATTCGGCTCGCGCTTCTCCAGATATCCGTGGCCAACAAACTGCACAAGCCATGACGTCACTTGGCAGCAGAGGGCATATTTGACCGCGTTCGCATGACTATTCGCAAATGACGTGGCCGAGAGTGTGAGGAGCGTGTATTGCGGGAGATAAAGTAACTTGAGAGTGATTTAGTGCTGCAGTCGGGTGGCACAGCTGCGAACGGGGCTTACAGCGGCTCCGGGCTCGAGGACAAAATAATAGATCCATGTAGCGATCGTGTAAACGAACGCGTTATTCAATTTAAAGAGGAGGTAGTCGCTGATTTTATACTGCATGTCCGGGACGAAGGATGGGACAGGCGTACTGGCCTGAAGGACGGCAATTGCCCTGTGATTATTGAATACAGAGGTGTGGGTCAGGACGGCAGCGCGGAGAGTCAAGAGGAATTAACTGACCAGACGATGAGAGGCACAAAGAACATGTGTAAGTAGACGTTAGGTGAGCTGGCGTGGTACGTCCCGTAGAAGACGAGCTGTGTGGCTGGTCAATTATGGTCTTTCAGCTACTGGGCCGAGATCACAGGCACCTGCTTGCGAACGTCGAAGAAGCTAGACATGAAGTCGGAGATGCTGATCGTGAGCGGGTGTGTTTCAATATCTTCGAGCCTCCTATGAATGTTGACATTTATACTATCTCTGAATATCCTATGCCTGGAATACGTCAAGCGCAAAATTGGTAATTCCGGGTTCAGTCCGTTATTCGGTATGGAGCGACGCCACAGGAGGAAAGAAAGAGTTTGGCCTAAGGGACACAAAAAACTCAAAGCTTACCTCCGACAGAGATACCAAAGAAGTGAAAGCTTGCCAGCGGCCGGCTGTCCTGCATACGTTGACAATCCACATGACAGACTGACAAACACCACGATGGACGTAAGCAGAGATGGATGAAGAAGGAAAAGTGGATGAACGATACGCTAGCTTCATATCAAGCTCAATCTAGCCTGGACCGAGCATTCATCCCGTCGCCATGAACCGAGATTCTACGCACCCAGCACCCAGCCTACGTGAGTGAACGGGGATCAGGAGGGGCCTGGGCTGATCCGCCGAACAGCATCAGCTTTGGCGGCAAAGAAGTAGGACGTAACATGAGATACTATGACGAAGTTCCTGAAGTGCACCTTCCATATCAGCCACCAAAATGGACAGTATTCACCAAAGGCGGTAGTCTCCTCTCGCAGTAGGTACCTGGCATTGATATCGATTAATACCAACAATTAAATTTAGTCGCCATCGAGCCGTTAAAAAAATCAAGTTGTGGCGTACAGTATGGGTACCACAAGAAGCCCCTGATGATACATATATATCTCAAGAGGCAAATGCCGTCAATACGTCTCGTCTTCCGCAAGTATCTGGTGTCTCACAATTTTGCGATATACATTTCTAGACTGAGCGAATATAGACTCGGGTAGTGCAGCAAGTGGTAAATTCCAGCCTTTGACAATCGGAGTCGGCCCGGGATGGAACTGTAGTCACGTGTGACTTATGGAAGATATCTTACCACGCCCACGAGGCTGCTCAACGCGCTCAAGCAAGACAGGACCCCGGTACCTGTCCGAGGCTAGCGTTAGGCTAGTAGGAAATGACGATAGACTAGCAAAAACAGGGGCGCTGGGACGGGGAGTACGCCCGGCCTTTCTCCTTCTGATCGAGGAACGGAACGTGTGATTTGAGGGTGGGCACGTGGAACTTACAGTAGATAACCTGAGCACAGGCAGGGCTGTAGTAAACGCTGTCGAACAGTCCTTTTACGAGAACGACGGCGTGGTGGCGTTGAAGAGTAGGGTGAAATATCTTACGTTCCGCTACTACCGCGAGGATGTATAACCCTACCCTGAACGACGTGACCGTTTAATTGACACTCGGACCGGGTGACTCGTAGAGATGTAGAGGCGTCATCTATTGGTACCCTATCCGAAGCCTTAAGGCCTTAAGTGTAGGAGCGGTCGTAAAGTAATCGTCAGGTATATGTGTACATGAGTAGACGTGAGTCGTGATATACATTAAGACACACAAATTCTAACCAGACCCCGACCGGACTTCTTCAGCCGCGAGGCGTGCAGCCTTACCCTCCTTGTTTCGGTAGAAAAGCACTTCACCTGATAGAAAAATGCATCAGTGGAAGTTGCGGGGAGTTAATCCTAGTACACGCACCAGTGTCCTCAACGAACTGACACTCGTTGTAGTTTTCCCAAAGTGCCTTGAAAGCGGGCTTGTCTGAGTAGTTGTAGTGGTCCCCGATGAACTTCCTCAAGTAGCTCGTAGCTTCAGGGCCGTGGTCTGCAAATGATCAACACAAGGATCGTCATGATATAATTGAATGGCGTACAAAATGGCATTTTAGGGAAGAAGTGGTGAATGACGTGGAAGTGGGCGACGCCGTGAAGGAAGAAGTCTCCCATCCGACCGAGGAAATCGCGGTCAAACGTTGCTGCAGCACCACGCGCGAAGGACCATTCCTTGCCGCGGTAATGGGGCAGCTTGGGGTCGGTGTGGTGGAGGTAGGTAATCATGACGAACCAGTGATTCACGCAGAGCCACGGGATACCGTAGTACTTGACGACGTTAGCGAAACTGTACTTCAAAGATGCGAGCTGGACGGCGTAGACCATTGCAAAGATTCCTATGTTGGATATGATAACGACGTTGCGTTGGCCCTTGGTGAAGATGACAGCGTTTGCTGGAGAATGTTCAGCTCGTGGGGTGGTCAACGATGCATGTGATTCTACATACGGTCAAAATGGTTCGTCCACTTCGGATATTTCCTCTGCCCTGAGACGTTGCATACTGTGTCGCTCAAGTCAGACGGTGTATCAAAAGCGAAACTGAGGTACTCACCGAGATACGCGGGGAAAGCAAGCAATTGCTGTCGCACAAGGGCGAACAGCGTGTACAGTGGGGTGTCCCCAAAGTACTCTTCGTAGTCAATCTTTCCGTTTTTCTCGTTAGGCTGAGGGATGCCCAGCTCGCTTCGGGTCCACGGAACATAGACTTCATCCCGTTCCATGGAAGCATGAGTACTGTGATGACGATGGTGGGAAATTCTCCAGCTAAAATAGGGGGTCCACAGGAGAGTATGGGTGATCTGTCCGGGATGTTGGTCTACGTCCATCTCAACTGACCGAAGACTGATAACACTTACGAAGCCGATGACGTCGCAAAGAAGCTTGCTGTCCGAGAACGCATGGTGGCCGCACTACGAATATTCATGAGTCAGGTTCGAGTGTATCCCGCAGGTGAAGAACGCACCTCGTGACCAATGACCCAGATACCTGTGAAGATCAGCCCTTGGAACCACCAGCTATGTTGCGTGGTCAGAATCGGAACAAATAGGCTAAGGACGGAAAGCCTACTAGACGAGCCACAGCCCCCATCGAAGCACTTCAGCGCCTGCATGGCCAGTCAGTCCTACGACAGCCGGTCGAACAGAAATTGTGTCGATCTGCATGCCCAGACGCCAGACGATAGCAGCCATTGCGAGATCGCGCGCCAGGTAAAGCAGTCCACGGGTTGTGTCGCGCTTGAAGAGACGGGCTGGAATTGCTGCCCGCACTTCCTCAATGGACCTACACAACAGGTCAGAAATGGCACGAGTACGTGACCAAGTGAGTCTTACCACTGCATGGGCACGAATGGTTCGTCCCGAGCGCCATCCAACTTGTCGGCGATAGGGTGGTCGAGGTCTAATCGCGTAGTTTCGACTTGAGCGACCATAGCAGCAGGGTGGATGTGTAGGTGGCTCAATCTGAACGGCAATCTCGAGGGCGGAGCGGAGAGCGCGGTCCAGTTATAACGTTTCCGCTCGGATGAGGTCGGGGATCTGCCGAACTCGACGGGAAAAACCAGCACGGGTTCCAGGAGAGATCATGGAATCTGGGAGCGTAATATAATCAGCATGGGACTCATGCTGTGGCAGTGCGTTCTTGACGAGACTACGGCGACGAATCTACATCTAAGCCCGCGTGCGGCACCCTGGAGCGAGGGTGAGTGATTGTTCGACAGGGAAGGATAGGGACGTTGGACGGCCGACCTAGAGCTCCTGCCTCTTGGTTCTGCGACTGCACGTTTGCACGGTCTCTGTCCGAATGTTCTCCGGTCATGGTGCACAATTGCAATATGCGAGAAGAAAGCTGCCGGTTTTGGAACGTTCGGATGACGCTGAATTCTGACTCCGACCACGGTAGCTGTAGGCGTCTAATTGGTTTCTCTCGTATTTTCGTCGCCGAGTAATAGTAAGTACTGGACTGCATCCAGCCTTTCATGCGCACGCCGGAGGTTCATTTCAGCACTACTGCGAGTCACATGTATGTCTGTTCGCTATCAACGAAACACGGTGCGGCATCATGGATGACTTGGCATACCGTGTTGGAGGTCTGATTCCTTCGCCGAAAGAACCTTTGTGATGAGAAGCGACTGTATTCTTTGGGAGTAGGCGTCCGCGGTAGATTGTGGCGAAGAAAGGCATGCAAACTTATCAGAAAATCTGACCGAGAGGATAACATGCCTATTACCTTGGACTGTAGTCACTGAGACAAATCCTTGCCGTAACGTGTTCACAGGAGTGAGCAAGTTTGGGCTTAGTAACCTCATGTCTGATTGATAGAAGACATTGATTGCGACATGACCGGGTTCTATGCGTACCCGCGGTATACTACGGAAGAGAATGGCGTCGATAGATGATCAAGGTGGTGATGAATTCGTCTACCAATGCACGCAGAACCAGCTGTAGGCGATGATCTGCCTGGAGCGACTACATACAGTAACGGCCAGCCTTATGAGGGATGCCATTCACAGGCAGGCCTTGCTTTACATCCAACGGCGTGCATGTTATCATCCAGAACATCGGTACACCTGCACGATGGCTTCAATCGTGCGCTCGATTACGACAGCGGAGCGCTTTCGCCGAATTCTTCACCGCAGGCAACGTAGCGCGCTGATAGGGAGCTCCGATGGGCGATACGTATCGGAAAGTGTAAACGAAGGATTCCCCACAGCCGAGTGAACGTCCTAGGTTGGTCTTAGGCCAGCACGGCTGTACACGCGCAGTTTCGAAACAATTCACTTGTCGTAGCCGATAGTCGATAGAAGAAAGCGATGTTCTCATGCTTTCATCACTCACTAACGGTATTATCAGGTAGCTGATGCCCACGAGTGGAGTGGGCTTGCTAGCTAAGATATCAAGAACTTTAGAAACCGTCATTTGAGAGGCGGAAGAACCGAGCGAGCGTACCGTATGGTTCACAAATAGCAGAAGCTCTGTGATAAAGTTGGCCCAGTACCGTCAAACGCACGTGTGCCATAGCACGGAATAGTGGAGATCTTGTGAGAGGAAAATGATCTGAATTTGCGTCGGCAAGACCATCGAACGCATGACGCGCAGGCTTTCCCCATGGTCGGGCGCGATATCACAGGAGGACGGCGATATGCTCATGCACATTGTCAACCCGTTCTACGATTTGAAAAGCACATGAGGATAATGAAGAACTTTGACAAAAGACAGAAGCAGGAATAGCCCCGTATGGCCTCCAACGACCAGATAAGAGCATTCAATAACCGACAGATCCCCGGCTCTAAGCCTGGAGCACGAAGAACGTAGCAATACCGTGTCCTTCAAGCTAGTGTCCTAAGCGCTGCGGCACACGTGGGAGCTAGAATACATGATAGCTGCTGTAGGACCGCCAACCTGATGGAGAGAAGGATGAGAATTTCGTTGTCTTGGACGTGCTTTGATCAAAATTGCTCTAGATGGCACTGCATTGGCACAGCAGTTCCATGAGAGACTGAGACTCAATCCGCTGGGGCTTTTTTGGCAAAGTCGACGTTTTTAATCGGGCACCTAATTTTGTACGCATAGTGTGCTTAACGAGTGTGCGTGAGGAACTGTGAGGCAAATTTAGCAAGTGCGGGTGCGGCCAGAGAGTTGTTGGGCTATATACACAGCGGCAAGAGCCACATGGTCGTTGCGGTTGGAGGGATGGCCTCGGCGTTCGGAACAGGTTCTGATGGGCGCTCGGTGCTTATGTAAGCTCCTCGTTCTCGCTGTGTCCGAGCCGCACATCCTCTAGATCTGTCACTTACAACGCCTATACTATCCGAGTTTATCTCTGCACGGCCGGAAATACACCTCGGATGTGTTTCTTTATCCTCATACTTCGCTTATCCTCAATTGACCACATCGGCTTCACCAAAGACTCTACGCTTTCATTGCTCATGAACAGAGCAGTCGAGAGTGGTGGGGAGTGCCGGCGTTCGTCTCTCATATCACATTGCTTTGTGGCGTAGATCCGACATATTCACGCATTAAAATTGCTTCGTTCCCATGGCCGGTCAAATCTGGATGCAGGACACTAGGATGAAATTCTCGAAGGCAAATGCTGAGTGATGATAGCTTCTGCGGCATCCTCGGGGCTTGTAGCCGCGCGAGAACGTTCAGTCAGGCCACTTGTCGGCCAGAATGTAAATGCTTGATCAACTTTTCTCTGCGAAGTTCATCAGCACGGGTGCGTCGTTTGGATGATAACTCGCGCAATCTCGGTACCATGTATTGACAGAACTCTGCGTGCTCAGGTCACGCTTGCGCTTGAATAACGGCAGGCCGCATCCTTTCGAGAATATGGTTTGCCGGAATGTACCCAAGCCCGCCAGACCCGAAGTTGTACCAAGCGCATCCCCACAGTCGGTCATTGCATCAGGCGCCCTCGGTACTAGGAGTTGAAAGCAGGACCCCGCATACCACGGCACGATACCCTTCGCTGGAACTATCTTGTTTTAGGAACTACTCCTGCCGAAGCGCACGGCGAACGAACTGCACAATGTAGCCGTAGTTTGGGTTGTGCTCTAACCACGGATGGCTTACTGCTCGCTGGTTCTGTCTTCACGAACAAACCTACCGAGCCTCTGCCACTCTGAAATATGTGAGCTTGTCCACTTGAAAACACGCACGAAGAACGCAAGGATCACGCGATCAAAGTGAGACGGAGTCGGAGCCAAGCATAACGGCCCGCCTAGCTATAGGACACCAGCGGTACGGCCTACTATACTTGAACTTCTACTTAAAGTAATATAGCCTTAACAGACGTTATCCGGTCATTCGGAATCGTCGAATTTCGACTCAACAGCCCTCGAATCAGCACTCGGGACGCACGACTCCACCTATTCACCGCGAACCCCCAGGTCCGTACAACAGTCAGCATTTGTATGGTGTGGTGATGGTGCCTGCATATAGCCACCTGAGGCCTGAGGACCCACCGCTCTTACTTACTTCTTAACTGCAGGCACGCCACACTATGATTGAAGGGTTACGTTGTTCTCAGGCATAGATACATGGGCCCTATTCTCGGATCCCACCCCTGAAGACAAGTATAGTACATTGGAATGTAGAGAGCGGACCACGAATCTCAGCTGGTAAGTCTCGATATAATCGCGCTAGACAAGGTCATGACGTGAGATTCCCTCGACCACAGGTGTTTTCCGCCATATGCTCATGATACAAATTCCCACACATGACCGGCGCACTCTACCACTGCTAAACCCCGCGGCATGACCGCTGTCATCGTTTACGTCGTTGTGGTGCTGCTAAAATTGGATGAGGGCGTCCGGAGGGATGCAAGGATGTCCCACAAAGCCGTTGCCTCCCTGATCAAGCCCTGCGCCCCCAGTACGTCGTTCAGAAATGAGGTATACCGTTGCTACCTCTGACTCTGTGGAAGTCTACTACGTATCGACCCTCCCCACTCCATATCCTGTATCTCCTATTCAACCATGGGATAGTCGCGCTGGCACAGAACGGCATGGACAGACATGGGAACGTGCTGGTGGGGCGTTCCGCAGTCAGTGGGACGCCCCTGCTATAGCGCTTTGAAATATCGCTGGGCGCAGTGATTGGCAACTCTAGTAAATCGTTCAAGTCGCTCCCTAGGACTTTCCCTTACGCTGTTCATCTACGCACTCCGAACAACAATCATCAGTCCGCCGAGGGGCGTAATCATGCAACTGTTGGTAGCGTCGACGAGTGAGTACAAGGCGAACGGGAGCACATGATGTGCCGCCGGCTTGGAGATTTCTAGAGATTGTTGCGCCCATTCTTCCGTGGTCCGTTCATTTGTTATCTTCCTAACAATTCCCAAGGCCTTCGGTGTAATGCGGCACTGAGCAATATCACTGTTCGTATAGCGAGATTTGCTTATTGATTGGTCTTCCCAGGCGTATAACCTAGATCATTACTGTTCGCAGTGGTTATGTCATCCTCAACAACTCCTCCCAGGCGCACACGCCATCAGCCGAGTCCGTCCGTAATCAGAACGCACCAGGTGAAAGCGCCCTTGACAGATGCAGCCTCGTGTGGTGATGCCTCGCACACTCCGGGGTCAACTTCACTTCTACCTCAGATCCGCCCGTAGTAAATTCGTACTGCGATGTGTACATCCATACAATCGGGCGTATGCAGCTCGTCTGACCCTTCAGGGAACCCGTATGGCCGGGTAAGCGTCCGATCGTCACGCGCGATGTATGTAGATGCACTCGAGGCCCTAGCAGTGCATTGATGGAAGGCAAACCACGGAACCTTCCTTAACCTCTCTTTCACGAGTGTGGATCAGCGACTCGGTCTGTGCCGATTGTCCAGTTTCTACGTCCCCAACCCTGGTGGCAGTTACACTTAACCGCCACGATTAGTTTGGACCCTCCTGTCTCCTCCCCTAAGATGGAGCAGCGCAAGACGAGGCCCGACGGCTCTGCTGCCTCTCAGGAGCACGAGCAAGATGGGCTACCGCCCTATGCTCCTATGACCCTGTACGTCCTTCCAGCGCTTCCGTTATCAGTCTTGCTCATGCCCGTCTCGCACAATGTAGGTCCATTGACGATATTCGTCGTGCCATCCCGCCCCATCTCTTCAAACGGAGTGCCTCTCGTGCTACGTCTTACATTTTCCGCGACGTGGCATGCGCAATCGTTGCGTGGGCGCTTGCGAGTCGCATCGACGGGTTTTGCAGGTACCTTCAGAGCCCGTCCAGCCCCGTGCCACTGGACTCTACCATCGTATCCCTGCTCAGGTGGTCCCTGTGGAGCGCATAGTGAGTCCTACACCGCCCATCATGCGACGTCGAGCCAACCATGTCCCCCAGTTGGTGGTTCCAAGGCCTCATCTTCACCGGATTCTGGGTCATTGGTCACGAGGTGTGCGCGATACTGCCCCCTCTTCCTCTTTGGCTCACCCTCGTCATGTAGGCCGGCCACGGCGGTCTTTCCGACAGCACTTGGTTCTGCAGTATCGTGGGATTTGTACGTACGAAATTCCGTAGCTCTCGGGCGCAACGCGGGATGCTAACCAAGCTTGTCAGATATGCCACTCTGGTTTGCTCACGCCATACTTTGGCTGGAAGGTTTCGCATCACCATCACCACATGAACCATGGCTCCATGGAGCGGGACGAGACTTGGATTCCCCTCACTAGGAGCGAGATGAACCTTCCCCCTGAAGATGAGAAATTCGATTATGAAGAGTACTTCGGAGATGCTCCCATCTGGACACTCGGCATGCTGGTGCTCAGACAAGTGATTGCATTCCCTGTTTATCTGCGTATGCCCGTCGATCACCTCACCCTCTCCCTGCGCTCACTTAATCGCAGTGTTCAATGTCTCTGGGAACAAGGACTATCCCAAGTGGACCAATCACTTCGATCGTAAGTGCTCTACGTAATACGCCCCAATTGTTCTGACTCCCCTACAGCGAACTCGGTCCTGTTCAAGAAGAGCCAGCGGAACAAAGTCATCCTCTCAGACCTGGGCGTCGTTCTCATGATATGTGTCCTACAGCGCGCGAGCATGCAGTACGGGTTCTGGCCCGTGATGAAGTTCTACGGCGTCCCCTGGCTGTGGGTGAGCCACTGGCTCGTCATGATCACCTACCTGCATCACACAGACCCCGAGCTGCCGCACTACCGCAACGCGGCGTGGACGTTTTCCCGCGGTGCCTCGGCCACCATGGACCGTGATTTCCTCGGCTGGCAGGGCCAGTTCTTCCTGCACGGTATCTCCCACCATCACGTCACGCACCACTACTTTCCCAAGATGCCTTTCTGTGAGTAGGCCTTGTTCCTGTTGGAGCCGCTTACCGATGCGCTGTGTTAGGGCATTGTGACGAGGCTACGCCTTACGTGCGGAAGGTCGTGGGAGAGGAACACTACTGGTACTCCGACAAGCCTACTTTCATGGCCCTCTGGGACAACTACAATCAATGCCAGTTCGTCGAGGATAACGGTAAGCACAGTTATTTTCTCCAAGGCTATACGTCATTTGATATACGACATGCAGGCTCCGTGATATTTTATAGAGATAAAAAAGGTCAAGCGGTTAGGAAGGCCGCTGCTGAATTCGAGACATGAATGTACACACCGCCGTCGGTCACGTCTTTACGTATCGCATGACTTGCATGAGGTGTACGTTGGTGGTCCGGCCTTTTGCCGTAGGTTGTGGTTTGTACGTGTATGAAGTTGTTGAGCCATGTATTGAAATGATACCCATGCTATTCTTCCCAACAACGCCGCCTTTGAGCTTGACTCTCGTCTGTCGCAACCTAGACGTCGTGACTGTTTATACCCCTCTCACCTACTCATCCATCAGCTTTGTGGCGCTCCCGGCCGAGACGCTTGCCACGGAGGCAATAGAGCGATACTTTCGAAGGCGCAGGGTGCAGTACATAGTTTGGAGGCAGATACAGCGATCTACCGAGAATTGTTTGGATTTATCGTACATGAGAGGTGTTATAAGTACGCTACCGTCGTCAAGCCCAGGGCAAGACTACGGCGCGAAATTTCGCCTTTGAGCGATGTGCAAACGCCTCCTGGGCTTTATCCAGAGGGAACGTCTCTACCATGCATTTGATGCCGTGCTTTTTGGAGAACACGATTGTTTCGGCGCAGTCATCGGCATCCCCGACGAGGTAGCCTGAGATAGACAGTCGCCTAGTACACAGCATTGCTAGTGGAAACAATTTGACATCAGTACGACCCGTACAAAGCAGGCGGGATAGACCAACTCACAGGGAGATAGTGGGGCGCCGGTGTCCAGAGGCAGAGACAAAACGAGCAGCTTGCCCTCAAAAGCCAGGCCATCGAGCATCTTCCACGCCGCTGCGGAACTGGGAGCGGTCGTGACGATTTCGGCCGCACCGCCGAGCTTCTGCAGCTCCGCCACAGCGTCCTGAGTGGATTCATCGATGTAGTAGTCCGCCCCGAGGCTCACAGCGACGTCCTTCTTGGACCCGGTCGACGAGATGGCGACAGTACGGTAGCCCATGGCTTTGCTGTACTGGATTGCCAAGTGTCCTAGTCCTCTACCGGCACCGATGTGAGCGCGAACACATCAACACCGCACGCAGCGCGGCCGCTCACCCGATACCGTGTATCGCGACCAGCGACTGGGCTGGTACTTGGTTGTAAGACATAGCCTCTATTGTTAGTGCACAATTAGCAGAAGAATCACCAGTCACTCAGTCTTTGAGACGTACTGTAGACTGTCAACCCGGCACAGAGCAGAGGCGCCACTTCTGCAGGATCCGCATCTTGGGGAACAGGGCAAATCCCGGTTGTCGGGATAGTGACATATTGCGCCAGGCCGCCATCACAAGCACAACCTGTCGGTTGGTCAGAGAGCATTATTAGTACAGTGGGAGAGACGTACTAACCAGTCGTAAACTTGACGAGCTCATTGCACCCCATCTGCTTTCCAGAGAGACAGTTGGAGCACTTTCTACAGAAGTCTCGCTGCCAGCCCGCGCCGACACGCTGCCCGACAGTAAAGTCCTTTACGCTTGGATGCGTCGCGACAATCTCGCCGACAATCTCGTGTCCGGGCACACGGGGAAAGCCGGAAGGCAGTCCGCCGACTTGGACGATAGTATCCCTACGTAGATGGTGAATTGTGAGCTCTCGGACAGATTGAGTGACGAGTGTTGGGTAACGTACGTCCCACACATCCCGCAAGCCAGAACTTTGAGGACAACTTCGCCTTCTTGTGGGTCCTTCCAAGACACTTCGGCCCTGGTGAGAGGGCCCTGAGCCTTCTCAAAACAATATGCGATGTACGAGGCCGGGTGAGCCATGGATTTAGGAGCTGCGGTTCAGTGCTCGTTACCGAACATGTTGTCCGTCTTTTATCGTCCACGACGCTCAGGGCGAATGCACGTTACCAGGGGAAATCCTAACCATCAAAAGACCGGCGGAGTAGCTAGGGCTGGTAAACGGGTCCCAAATGGGACCCTGCAAACACCATCAAGGGCAGGTGGGCTGCAGTCACTTCTGGAAGAGAGCGTATCCTCAGAATCACTGCATGGCACGCATACGATCGAAGTTGACCCTTACGAGAGAATGGCTGTCTTTCCACATCCCTTAAGTCACTGGACCGACCTACTATATCATGGTATAGGCTACCCATGAGAATGCATCTAAAGAAGAGGAGGTCGATACTGCCACATGATGAAACGGAAGACTCTACACCGTCCACGAACCTGATGGTCCCCGAAATACACGGCTCCGAGCACTCTGAGGCCGCATGGTGGTTAGAATTGAGGAAAGACCCTAAGGTCGAAGCTGAGATGAGCTCGGCGATGAAATTGAAGTCTTCTCACCGACTGAGGAACGACGGCGTTGTCCCAGCACAACACTGAATGTTACCGAGTCGGCATGCGATGCAGGTTTCATCGGAAACGTCCGCAGCTCGTCGCGTATCCCTGCGGCGGGAAAGTCAAATACCTCCACTTCGAAGGTCTATTTTCTCATGTGAAGCCGAGCTGCGAACTTGTAACACTGCAGGACTGCATGTCGACCGTGGCTGAAGCGGGTGAAAAGGCGCGGCTAGGCGCGGCTGGGACCACTGGGCCGGCGTCGGCTTCGGGCATATATTATCCCCGAACGCCGAGCCCGACCCTGGCCACCTGCTGCCGCGAGTCTATCACGAAACTTGCCACCAAACCACTTGCGCCTTCAGAATTGGGAGCTGCAATGTAGTTCGTACTGAGCACAAAAAGGACAAGGTTAAACGTGATCAAGATAACCGAGAGATTGAACTACTAGCTACCGAAGGAATACAAATCAACCATGCATCGACTCAAGGACCCAGTCATCAGTGGACAATTTAAACAACCAATCCTCAGAACGAGACTGGTTCAGAGAAATTACAAGCAAAGAGAGAAAGCATAACTCAACATCCGTGGGAGTGTAAACCTACGACTCATCCTCCATCCACCTCGCAGAAAGCTCCAGCGCCTGACTGCGCTCCGGCTCGTGCCAACTGCACACGCAGAAATCATGGATTGCATCGGGATATTCAACGAGTTGCACGTTCTCCGCACCGAGGTCCGCGACCATCTTTTTGTGCAGGATGTGACTCTGGTCCTGTAGCGTCTCCGCGCCACCACAGACTATGAGCGTGCGGGGATATTTCTCGAAGTAACCGGTGGGTTTAACTGCGGAGGACTGGGGAGCGGGGGATATATAGGGGTTAGATGCGGCTTCGGAAAGCGGGCGGGCACCCATGAAGTATGAGGTGGCGAGGATAAAGTCCTGTCCAGCAATGTTGAGGTAGTCGGAGGGGATGTTACGAATGGCGGACGAATTCGGGTTGTGCTGGCGCACTTCGAGGTCGACCCAGGGAGAGAAAAGCAGTAGTGCGGAAGGGATGTCGGGAATGTTAATGTCGCCGGCGGCCTTGCGCTCGAGCAGGTAGCGAATGAGCACGATGGCGAGGTTTCCGCCGGCGGAGTCGCCGGTGACAATGATGTTCTCGGGCGCGAAGCCGACGTCCTTGACGAGGTAGTTGTACCCGGCGACAGCGTCGATGAGTTGGGTCGGGAAAGGATACACCGGCTTGTTAGACACACGAGTCGCAAGGCGATACTCGATGTTAAACAGTCGCTGAATCGAGTGCGTGTGCTCCATCAGTCCGTGGCGAAGGATCGAAACGAGATTGCTAGGATGTGCGGACATCTTCGTGTACGCCCCGCCATGTAGGGAGTATATAACCTTCTCTCCAGCTCTAGGTGGCGCACCTGGGAGAATGTCCAATCCCTTCTTTTCAAACCAGTAGCCAGGGACACGTTCGGATTGTACCCCCGCCTCCTGTGCCCATTTGGCGACGTCTCCTCTAATGAGGTCGGGGACAGGCGGGACCCAGGAAGCCTTGACGCCTGGGCCTTCTTCGATAGCTTTGTGGTTGGGAGTGACAGGTTCGGCGCTGACAGGATAAAACGTAGTGGTTTGTACGAGATCTGGGAGGGCGTAAGAAAAAAGACTCACTCTCCCAAAGAAAGGGTTGACTGAAAGAAGTAGACCAAAAGGGTACGTTTGAGGGACCAAGATGGGCGAGGACGTGACCAGCTTGGCAAGGAAGTGACTGTCCAATACGGCAGTCGCACGAAGAGTACGATGGCGAGGCGCAGGATGCCCAAGAGCTGGTTGCTGAGGCGACTAAGCATCGTGGTGTGATGAGAGGGCTACCTCGAGCAGGTTTCCGGGACCCCCATGTTCACATACAGGACCGCTCCCACACATGCTGGGAAGGGGCTGATTTTAGGATCAGCTCAACCTTCAAGCTGGCTTCGCTTAGGCAATTGTGAAGCTTGTGAAAACCCTGTGACGTGTGACCATGGTCTCATGGGCAACCTTTGACAGATCGAATGGTTGCTGCTTGAAATGCGATCCTCAGTGAGGAATGTGAATCTGACTGTCTAACCTGAAAGCTGGGTGGCAATTGGTAAGTATGAGCTTTCTAGGAGTCCTGAGTTCTGACGGTGATTACGCTCACGGTCGGGCCGGTGGGTCCGGGAGCGTGTCAGCTCAGATCCCCAAGCGCCGAACTACAATTTGTGTTGTTTTTTCCCGCTTATAACGAGCTCAGAAGTCAGTACTTGTGCTTTCCTCCGTCATATATGTACATCTTCCCGTCTGACACAAAGGATAGCCTTTGCGGTCGAGAAAACCTGGAGAAAACAGCGCCCCGGGCCCTCGACGCGCAGCCGTGACTCAGACAAGTCCGCCGAGTTTCCCTCTGCTAGTGACAAACGTAAGTGATGTCTTCCTCGTTGGTTTCTGCGGCCTTATACCCTACCTGTGCTGATAGTCGAGATGACTCGGAATCAGATTTACTGTCAGTACCAGCAAGCTCCCACAAAAGTTGGACATGAGTTTCGCATGTCGCGATTACACTAGTTCCCAATTACACTTTCTATTATGACACGGAGGCTGGATCTACGCGATCTTCAGTTCCGGCGCTTGGCTCCCAGCCCGCATGTCGTCGGTGCTAATGAATGGGACCTTCCAAGTCGTTCCTCCAGCCTGCGCTCATTTGATCATCTCGTGAGTCTATATATTAGCACAGGGGACTCTAGCTGATGCCGTTCTAGATTTGACGAAGCCATACGTCATGCAGCAAGTCGATTATATACCGGTACGTGCTCTCACATAATTCCACGACGAATGAATATACTCACCAAAGACCTGTAGACGAGCTATCGAAAATGTCCCCCGACGAAGCTCCTCCCGCAAAATGACGGGTACAAGACCTATTCTTGGTTTATTACCGAAGACGAATACTTGCGGCTCTGCAGTTTATTCGGACGCGAGTTCCAGGAGTGCAACCTCGGGGCGACCCTCGTGAACGGCCTCCCCACGCCCTGCAAGTCGTGCGGAAAGCACACAGAGTTCATCGATTGGTTCGTGTCACTGAACGTCCGAGGAATGGTGCCCGCTAATGGTGCTGCAGGGTCTGGACGGCACTTCGCCGGGGCGTTCACACTGCCGACTTCATGTTCGAAGCGTTGAAGGATCGCCGTATGCCCAAAGAGAACATGCATGATGTGTATTGTTCCCAGTGCGGGACGCTGACGATGGGTCGCTCGCGCAACAACGCCGAAGGTGGGGCACCTCATATCAGCGAAGCTGGCGTACGTACAGTCAAAAGTGGCCGCTATGGCGTACTCATAGGGCTCTACAGAAACTTCATTCCGCGGACTATCCAGCCAGGAAACCCCAAGCCAATGGAAGAGACTCGCCGTCTTCGGATGTTTCTGAGCAAGAGGTATGCTAAATTGGATGTCCTTCTGAAATATGACCAACATGATATATAGGACTTTGTGGCTTGGGGAAGGTGGTGGCTCGATGAAAATGGGAGCACCAAAGCATGGAGAGACGCTATGACGGCGGCGCGCTTGGAGCAGCAGGGTGTCCGCGAGCACTAAGCACTCAAATCAACTCTCGCTTGTTTGCCTTGTACGTGCGGTCGTACAGCGCAACAATATGTGTACCATTCCATTCCTCGGCTCTCAATTCTACTCAGACACGCTGAGACTCCATGGAGTACTCATCACCTCGCGGAGGCTGCGGAACTGCCCTCGCTAAGGCCACGCCGGCAGATAAACCCTCCGGCCTCACATGATGTACTGAAAGTCCAGAACACGCCGTTCTGAGCCTCCTAACATTCCTCGCACGGTGCACAGATTGAGGGACCCTTTCCTCCCCAATACCAACTCGCTGGACAATTTACTCTGAATGTATATCGGCACGTTCGTGCCTTGAAAGTACGCTATCCACCCTTGATCACATTCGCCTGCACGACTGACTGCGATCGCATAGATTGACATGAGGGACTGTATTCATCTCTCCTATCGATCAACATTCAACGCTCAGCTTCCATACCATGACTAGCCAAGGATGAGAAAACTATCGGCCTTTCACAACTGACTACTCGTTTTTCAACCTCGTCGATGCGGTACTATATGCAGGGCGTCTGAGATGGTACATAAAACACGCAGTTGTCTCTCCGGCATCGACCTACATCCCAATACCAAGATCTCAAAGGTAAGTACAGTATCCTCCATGCACCCAGTGAACCTAATTTAAATTATGTTTGTCATCAGCAATGTCAACCCCTGCCCAAACTCCTGCCGATGGCAATCACGAAAACAATGTTATCACCGAGCAGGCCGGTCAGACCCCAGGAGGCGTCGCGTGGGAAGGTCGCCGTCGCGGACGCTACTGGGCCCGTGACGCCTCTGACATTGTCAACGAGCAGGCCGAAGAGGCCCCCGCCGGAACGGAGGTAAGCTACCTCCCGTTGCGTGAATCACACCTTCTGACGTTGTCTGCGCACAGCCTGCTGGCGCGGCTACAGGCATCGTGTACTGGGAGTCCGTAGGGCCGTCCCGCCTCAAGTGGCCTCTCGCAGCCACCGACATCGCTCAAGATCAGGGCAGCGAGGGTTCTACTGCACAGGAAGCTGAGGCCGCGATACGTTGGTCGGGAAGGTGGCACCACCTTGCTACCGACGTGGCAGCGCAGGATGCTGAGGAAGATGGAGGAGCCCAACAGTGAGGTTGGTTCAAATATCACTCACACATGATGAGTACGTAGTAGCGCATCGTACTTCCACTTTACGTTAGGGCTTGTATTCAGATGATCAAAGTTATCGTTGGTTTACTCGTAGCGTGATCCTCCAGAACCATAATTGCTGTTGATACAGCTAGAGCACACAACGTTGTGGTAGCTATTGCTACAGAAATGATTCATAATGCAGGATGCAGGATCTGCATCGCCCGGTCCTTCTATACCGTTCTTTGCAGCAGTGGTACCGAAGGTGACAGTTTTCTACGTCATCGCGAATATCACTTCCCCCCAACTATTACCCCTTGAACGGTGCTCTGGACCAGGTACATAGGCTAAGGCTGTGTACTCCAGAAAGGTCGGCTGCAGTAGCCAAGCATGCTTGGATAGGTGGCGTGGGTGGGGAGCATTCATAGTGCGGTCGAAGACTTTGCTTCCATACCATGCAAGGGTGTGCGTGATCAGAGCCAGCGGTTTATCGCATTGTCCGAATTTTGTCCTCCAGATGCGTTAAGCGTAGGGTACCTGGGACACAAACGGCATAAAACCTGGACTCACCGCCACTTGCACCTTGGAAGATTCAAGCTGATTCAGTTCTTGGCTGAGTACATACTTATCTCCCAGAGTTTGACTCAAGTCCACTCACACTTGTCCAGTATTCTTAGCAATGACTACACCTGGCCCCGAAAAAGTCGCCACCAATGAACAAGCCACAGAGTCCGCCCGCGGGCTGTCGTGGGAAGGCCGCCTCGAAGAACGCTTCCACTGGGGCTCAGCTGCCACCGACATCGTCAACGAGCAGGCTGCGGAGACAGAGGTAAGCCCGGCTCCTCGTACTGTCGAGAAGCAGCATCTAACGCGTCCTCCTTCAGCAGGAGGCGACCGCGTCGGGCATAGTTTCCTGGGAAAGCGGACGCGCGCACCCGCCGAAGTGGCCGCTCAAGGGCACGGACATCCTGAAGGACCAGGCCGGGGAGGCTGTGGCCGGCGGAGGCATCGTCTACTGGGAGCGCGGCGGGCCCGGAAACGACAAGTGGACGCTGGATGCGGCAGACATTGCTGCTGAACAGGCCGGTGCGGAGGCGCAGGGCCAGGGCCAGGGCTCGGCGTGAATATTGCCCTCTGGAAATCATGTAATGAATAAAATGGACGACTGTTTCAGCGACTTTACTTAGCAATAAAATCAGCACGAATATCGGCGTAAAGTGACATCGTGAGGCCGAGTGACACCACCGAAATGTTTGCCAGCGTCGCTGTGACAGGTTCACGTGACCCTTGCCAAATGACTGTCACACACCCCGAAGCGCGTGACGGAGCAAAGGTCGTAGTTGAGCGAGACAAAACATCATACTATATATACACCGAGTATCCTATATACACCGAGTAACCATACAAAAAGAACTAGTAAGATGCGAGGTAGCGCACTATCATCAGACGGCAGACTCCAATGAAGCGAGGAGATAAGGCATGGCATAACACCTGTATGACTCCAGACCTACGACTCGTCCTCCATCCACCTCGCAGCCAATTCCAGCGCCTCGCTACGCTCCGGCTCGTGCCAAACACACACAGAGAAAGCATGGACCGCGTCGGGGTACTCGACGAGCTGGACCGTCTCCGCCCCTAGGTCCGCGACCATCTTCTTGTGCAGGATATGGCTCTGGTCCTGCAGCGTCTCCGCACCGCCACAAATAATGAGCGTGCGCGGATAGCCTGCGAAGGACAAGGTGCCCATCGCGGGCGACTCGGACGCGGGCGAGAGGTACGGGTTGGACGCCGCGAAGGAGAGCGGGCGCGCGCCGAGGACAAGCGCGGTCGCACGGACGAAGTCGTCGCCGACGATGTTGAGGAAGTCGGAGGGGATGTTGCGCAGCGCAGACGAACTGGGCGCGTGCTCGCGCACCTCGAGGTCGACCCAGGGCGAGAGGAGGAGCATTGCAGAGGGGACGTCAGGGATGTCGGGGTCGCCGGCGGCCTTCCGCTCGACTAGGTAGCGGACAAGGGCGACGGACAGGTTGCCGCCGGCGGAGTCGCCGATGACGATGATGTTCTCTGGCGCGAAGCCGACGTCCCTGACGAGGTAGTTGTACCCGGCGACGGCGTCGATGAGTGCTGTTGGAAAAGGATGCACCGGCTTTCCCGACACACGAGTCGCAAGGCGGTACTCGATGTTGAACAGCCGTTGGATCGAGTGCGTGTGCTCCAACAGTCCATGGCGGATGGTCGAGGACATGTCGTCAGGGTGCGCAGACATCTTTGTGTACGCTCCGCCGTGTAGGGAATAGATGATTTTCTCTCCAGCTCTCGGCGGGGCACCAACTGGAATGTCCAGCCCCTTCTGTTCAAACCAATATCCGGGGATACGTTCGGACTGTACCCCTGCTTCCTCCGCCCATTTCGCAACGTCCCCCTTGATTAGATTTGGCACAGGAGAGACCCACACAGCCTTGACGCCAGGGCCTTCTTGGATTGCGGTGTGGTTGGGAGTGACGGGTTCAGCGCTGAGAGGGTAGAGTGTCGTTAGTATGAGACAGCGCAGGGCACGAAATGACGACTCACTCTCCCAGACTAAGCGACGATGCAAAGATACGCACTAACAGGACACGTTTGAGTGTCCACGATGGTCGTGGACGTGACCAGCTCGGGAGTGAAGTGAGTGTCCAATATGGAACTTGGAAGACTAGGCGGAGGACCAGGCGGAGGGTAGCTAGGAGCTGGCTGAACATGGTGGTGCGAGAAAGAGGTAAATGTTATGTAGTCGCGATGCGCACCTAATAGGCCAACCGCACACAAATCTGAGATAGGAATACGTCGCCGGATGTGTCCAGTAGTATCATATGCTTGGATATTCATATTCGCGAGTAGTATTGTGTGTTATCTAGCGATCATCACGGTGTGGATGTGGTAATACTTGATATAATAACAGCTAAGAGCTGATAATCATGCAAAGCACGAAACATTGGCAAATAGTCTCATTTACATAGCTGGTGCGTATATTCTACTCCCATTTCAAACCCCAATTGATTGTGTACCGCAGTCTACTTCCCTCTGAGTGGATGTAGGACACTTCAAATATTTGCAGGCGCACATTATTGACGACACTTACGCAGTGTATAGCAATGCAATGTTAGCCTCGTCAGTGTCATCAGTTCAAGTCGTGTTTCTAGTAGTGCTAATCTGGATCACTACAACAGCTTGAATGCGCGTGACTGGTTCCGTAAGAATGCGGGAGAGCCAATGGAGATCCCATTGACACCACTTCAAAACTCTAGCAGAAGCTATGTAGATCCGTCGACGGTCATTTACAGTCGGCACAATGTACAGCCAGAGTCAGTTTGGTCAGAGACCGTGCTGAAACATTGGTTATCCCATAGCATATTGCTCCGCAGGATATACAGCCGCATGAACACGACAGAAAAGTTATTATATGATCGCTGTGGTCGTATGACAACATGGATTAGAGCCCCAGTATTTTGACGCTACCGGCGGCGACGCCGCGATTATCCTATTATCTTCGGGAAGATTTGAGTATTTACTATTGATCTACTAGCTTCCAAGTCTCGTTTCTTGAACAAATGTCCGTTGATATTTTTGAGCAATATATATATATATATATACTCATAGCCTGTATCTTTTAGATTGTGTACTCCCGCTGTCGACCAACGGCGAGACGCCGCAGCCGCACTCAGATCAGCGCCACCGGGCTTAGACTCACGTGTTCTCCACATGGTTTGCCATCGCACGCGCCTTGCACGCGCCTCCTATGCCACTATTTCCCTTACACCGACTGAACTATACCGATCGTTTCTCAGGCTGTCAGTAGGACCAGCGAAATGCGCTCCTCAGCAATAGCTCGCCATTTAGCCTACGTTAGCTGGACACGAGAATGTTCCTTTCCTGGCGGCTCAACTATGGACATCTTTTCAAGCATTTCCCTGAGGTCTACAAAGTGGAACGTCGGTCTCCGTCCCATCTTGCAGTCTCATCTTCTGGCAGATAATGTTCTACTACGTCGAATAGGGCTCATGGGGGCACCTACCGCACACGACTTCGTCTCTTCAGCCGGCGGCGACGCTGAGAATAATCGAAGCACTGGCACGTAGATATCTCCCAGGATCATGGTGGCGTGATTCCAACGGCCGCTGCGGCGACTCTCTGCAAATTAATCATTTCTTCAAATCATGAGCGAAAGATATGAACAGCAGCTGCTACGGATCTCATAAACCTTGTATAACAAGCCCTTCAGGCCCGAATCTTAGTCCGCTTCCTGCCCCCCCCCGTAATGGCGACAACTCCATTATTGAAGCTTCCTCCCTCGCTGCTCAGCGAGACATTTGGTGCGGTATTACTTGGGGCGTTGGCCACTACACTGTAAGCCCGATTACCCCCTGGATACTTTTTGACCTCTCAACGTGGATATAGGGTTTATGGCATACTATGCCAGCAATGCTACGCTTTTTTTCAACGTTTCAGAAAGGACAGACCTTTCTTGAGATACTCTGTGAGTGCCTATGTAGCGATAACGTTCATTGCGACATTGATATGGTGTTTGCAACTCTCAGGTCTGCGCTTTGTGGTACGTGGAATGTGGCGTCACACTCAACGCATGCCTGACCGAATACAGGGCCCTTGGCTCGGCGCACCTGGCTCTAACCATCCACCCGATCTACGTGTAAGACGCTATCTATAAGCGATTATGCCTTCTCATGTTTTTCAAGTATCCTTGTATCCGGATTCGGCGACATTTCGATCCTCTTGGTGCCGCGTATGCCATGGTGAGCCCTGCTTACATCCGTGCGGCGATATATTCAGCTAACGTATCGCTAGGAGTATCCCTGTTTCGATCATGTTAACGGTAGGCGTTTTCTTCGAAGTTCGGCCTGAATTTGTTTTATCGTTACGTATTAGACTATCAGCGACACCTTGGTTCGCATGTGCGTCGTAAGCCATTGCTTCATACTGGATTAGGATTTACTGAGAGGCGACAATACAGACTTTTTACGTATCGTCTTTGGATCCGTAAGTCACTATTCATTAGATGAGTTTTATATCTCGTCAACCAACAGCAGTCAGCGAGAAGAACTTTGTCTTGATCGCCATTTCCGTATGTGTGCTGTGATGCTCTCCTTTTCCGACTCGTAACGGTCAATTTACAGGGTATACTGCTACTCCTCGACGCCGGTACGTCCCGGTTATACACAGTGTCACTCACTAACTGACATCTTGACGCGACCCTCAGTTACAGGACTATGTGAGTGATTCGAATGTATCCTTATACATCAAGCTGACTCTGCCTCATAAGTGTTTGCGGTCAAAGCGTAACGTTTTGCAGCAGTGAATATTCATATACCTGCTGACACCTGGCCAGGTTGGCTGTAAGGAACATCACCGTCATAAACGCGGAATTTGGGGTAAGTCGTACATTTATTATCACGTACTGCTCAATGAATCACGCTTCCCACAGCCGCTGTTCTATCTCACGTTGACTGCTCCCGCTGTCGCCGACCTATATACGTCTCTGGCGCTGTGTTACTATCTCACTAGGAGAAGAATGCACCTGAATCGCAGGTAAGCCCACATTGGATACTCCCAGAACGCTCTCTGATGCGATTCTCAGGACCAATTCGATTCTGAATGCTATCATAGCCTACACCATCAATACAGGCCTTCTAACTAGGTCCGGTCGTCGTTTGCCAATGGGCTATCACTTTATCTGACTACGACTTACGCAGTATGATGTGCTTCGTGTCGATGATAACGGTGTGTCCTGGTGATTCTTCGCGCAACTCGACCTCAATCCTGACGCTGTTCAAGCACGCAGTTATGCCCCATAACTTCATCTTCATAGGAGGTATTTATACCCCGGATCGCACTCTATGACTGCTGACACATGTCGCAGTCTACTTTCCGTTAAGCGGGTGTAAGTCTCGTCGTCGGGTCTTTGCATTGCAGCTGATCCAAGGCGACGCAGTATACAGCAATGCGCTCCTCGGTTCGTAAGTACTCCCACTGCAATCTCTTGAGGCTATCACTCACTGGACCAGATTGAACGCCCGCGACTGGTTCCGTCGGGAGACTGAATCCATCCACGCAATTATTCCCCTATCTTCGCTGCGTACGGCCTCCACGGAGCAGGTAGAAGAACCTTCGGTTAATCCTAGCAACAGCGGGATTAAAGTCGTAGGTTGGCGCAATCACTGGGTGTTCCCACAAATTGACTGGGCTGTGTCACATAGGACGCCATGCCGGTGGCCGTACACGTGCAGGTTGAACGGAAAACCACCTCTGAGACATCGAGGTACGCGTGATATCGCTCATACGAGATACTGGCATCGTGGCTGCGCTGTACATGTGGGACAACCCTCTGCCCACCAGGCGGGGACCGGCCTTTTAAGGCAACAATCCGAACACATCGTCTTGCTTATTTCTTCCATCCAACTTTCGTCTTTCCTTCGGTTCAATATTGTGGTCAATTTGATCGTCCTGCTATGCACCTATTTAAGCTATCAACGAGGCTCGTCATCAGCGGATAGCGGGGCCTCAGAGTACGTCGAGCTGCCAGGGCCGCTGACAGTTACAAGACTGTGCATACACGATTACACAGGCGCGAGTGCTCGAAGAATCATAGACCTAGCAAGGACGCGAACGTCAAATAAGATGAGAGGAGTTTCCTTCGGATTCTCCACTCGCCAGCGGTCCCAGCAGAACTGAACGGCGAGCGTCCCCACCCACGTGCATCACTATTGAAGGCCTGACGAATAGCATCATGAGCAGCTCTGACAACACAGAACGAGGCTATACAGCACGGAGATAGAGAGACTAGGTAGAGTACATAAAGTAAGAATAACGACTAAGCGACAGGACAATCCAATATAGTAGCGCAGCAAAACAGACCGACAGACCGACAGCAGGGGGCTAGATCTAGGGCTCGCCTTCGGCGTTCTCCATGACGTCCCGTTCGTACTTCTTCTTCATTACACTGACCTCCCGCGAGATCTGACCCGACGAGAGCCAACCCTCGGGGTAGCACGCGACGATCTGCGGGAGGGGCGGTTAGCATCGCGTGGCGAGAGACTGGCGAGCAGACGACGAACTTTTTGGTATAGCGTCTTGCGCACACCCTGGTCGCTCACAATCTGATGGTTGTTCTCGAGCTCACTAGTACGGATGTCAGCAGTGTGCTGCGGACATGACGCCGAACACGCACTTTTTCTCGTTCTCGATCCGACAACACTCGTTGCTGAGGCACACGAGCGCCCAGATGATGCCCTTCATCTGGTCCGTGAGGCGGTAGCGCTTCGCGGGCGGGTGCGCGTCCTTCGCGCTCGGCTGCTTTCCGTTCGGATGCAGCGCGTCGTCGACGTCCATATCCGCGCCGTCGTCCAGCGACTTGGTCGGCGGCAATGCCGTCGAGGTGAGCAGCGGCGTCGGTTGCGTAGACGACGGCACAGGCGTGCCCTCCGCCGACGCTGCCTGACCGCCTGTTGGCGGCGCGAGCCCATCCTGCCCGTCTGTGCGCACCGTCTGCCGCCGCTCCCACATCCCGACACTACGCTCCCACTCGTCCTGTGCTTTGGCGAACCCATCGTCGGCGAGTTTTTTCAGCTCTCCGAGGAGCACGTTCTGACGCTCGACAAGTATGTTCGTGTGGTCGCGCCAGACAGTCCGCTTGATGAGTTTCTGTGTCGGGCTTAGCCCAAGTGCACAAAATGCGTAGGAGAGCACTCACCGTCATTGTGAAGCGGTTGTACGGGAATATCTTGGGCATGAGGTTGAAGAAGTTGTCGTTGTATTCGTTGAGCACGATAGCCTTGAGGGCGACGCGCGAGAGCAGTGGTTTCAGCGTCTGTGGAAACTTGCCCTTGACGGTCCAACTCTCCTTTCCGATAGCGTCCTTGAGCTCGTCGATGAGGGCCTCGAGCTCAGGGGGGAACGCTTTCTTGACGTAGCTTAGCGACAGGACTCCGAAAATAATTTTGAAGCTTACTATTTGGACAGTCTTCTTCCGCTTCTTATTCTCTCCATCTACGCTCGCCACGCTACCGCTCGCAAGGAACGATTCATCGACAGAGACCTTTCTCTTCATCCCGCTAGTCGGACTTGTGGTGATGTATGTCGGGGCTTCGTCGTCCAGGGGGATAGGCGAGTCTTTGGTGCCAAATCCATCGCTGGACTCCGACTTCGCCATCTTCGAGGGCCCTGGCGGTGCAGACGACGAATTGGTCTCGTTCATGACCTTGGAGATAGGCATTTTGTTACCCGAGTTAAGTTTAGACGAGGAGGTCGACAGCGGCGCCGACAAGGCCGGGGGGAGGGTCGCATTGGAGAGGGCGGCGGATATGGACACCGAGGGTGGGAGGATGAACTTCTTGGACGCTCGCGACTTTGGTTTTTTCGCGGGAGCTCTACGAGAAGAAGAATTAGTATATGTTGAGTCCAGCATTTAGGCCGCATGGCTAAAGGGGCACGGAGCGCATCAAACAGTCTGATTCTACCGCTTCGCAGAGTGGTAGGGTGTGTAGACCACAGGTGTCAGCTCGCAGCGCTAGCAAATACGCAGCATATATCGAATGGTTGTGACACGCCATACATTGCAAAAATAGTGCAAGTGACGATCGAATCAAAACCGCACTGGACTCACTTGTCGGTGAGGAGAGCGACCTGACCGCTCGAGACGTAGAAACCCTGCTGCTTCGTCTGCGCGAAGAAGGTACGTTCATCCACAGCGAGCTCCGAATCGTCAATGAACGGGTCACTGGTGTCGTAATACTCCTGCGCGGCGTTCTTCTGCAACCCGCCGGTATGAGTTGAGTTGAAGCAAAGCGCGGACGATCACTCACCCTCTTCCGTCTCTTCTTAGGCTTCATATCATCCTGTTGTTCCTCCGGCTCGCTCTCGTCACTCTCGTCTCCGCCTACGCCGGTGATGATGATGGGCGGAGTCGGTGGACGCTGGCCGGTCTCTTTGCTGAGCCGGTTGATGTCGACCTCATAGTCTTCCGGACCACCGAGCTGGATGTCGAGGCGGATGGTCTGTGCAGGCGGCTTGACCGGCGGCGGAGGTGGCGATGGTGACGGTGAGCGTGGTTTGTGGCCGCTTGTACTCGACCGTGGTTTGGTAGAGGTGGGCGGGAGAGAAGGTTTAGCGCCGGCGGAGGCGGGGTGGGCGGATGATGGCGAAGCGGGCTCGTTAGACGGCGACAGCGAGCTCGGGTGTGTGCGTGAGCTCGGCGAGTGTGACCCGTGGTGTGTGGAGGTGGTTGGAGGCGGAGGAGAGGGCGAGTCGACGGTGATGGGCGAATGATGCCCAACGCCGTCGTCGCCATGCGCAGCGTCACGACCTTCGTCAAGATGCATTTCGACGTCTGAGGTGGCCATTTCTCAAAAAAGGACTCTTCAGGAGTCTGCAACACTACGCTTGTAATAGAAACGGAGGGCAGGGTACGAGGGAAAAGCGACGACGACGACGGAGGGGGAATGCGGTGTTTGAGAGAGGGGCGAAACTCCTCCGCAGATTATTCGCAGCGAATTTCACCGTAATTTGGCACTGTTTCTCGCAGACGGTGCTCTCCCAGCCAGAGGAGCGTTCTGATTGGCTCGGCATCTCCCAGATACGATTTAGGGCGTCTAATCCACGCCATCCCTTCGTCGCAAGTCCGTGCGTATTTCTGAACTTCACTCTCATGACTTAATTGCCACTTTTGTGCCCGCTCGGCGCAGAAATGTCAGAAATTTCGCAGCTTTGGCGAGGTAGTGTGCAGAGGAAGTTGCTCTTGATTTTCTCAGGTAGCCCGCTTTGCCATCCGAGTGAATGTCCGCCAGGCTGTGGCCAGCTGGCTGCCAACAGCATATGTATGTGACTCGTGTTATCGGGTTTGAAACGTTGCTCAATAATATCTAGTATAGTTCTTTTGTTTCTCACAAGAAACATTTGGCTTACCTCCGGGAGACGTCAATAAGACGATTATCAGTCCTGTGGTTGACCCTACCGTGACTTCCCGCAACGACTGCCGTCGGGGGCCGCTGTAAACACCGCGGTAGGTGTTATTATCGAGTCTCAGCCCCCGGCCCTTCAGGTCCGGGATGCCATATCAGGTATTCATACCAACTCATCAGCGGGGTTGTTGTTAAACTTTTGCGTTTGGTACCCTGTGGCGAGATACTCTCAGTCTTAAAGATACGTCTACTCCCGGCATAGTCCCGGAGCACTGGCGGTCTCTAGCATTGTAAATCGCACTGCCGAGAAGTGCTCAAGTCCGTGAACCTCTCAATCTAAAGTTCTTTCTCAAACGATACGGTGCCTTAATGGAGACCATATAGTCCACATTTTCCATCTTTGTTATCGATGCTCTCCCACGTCTGTGACAATTTCCATTAACTAACCGACATTGCAGGGATATTGACGTATTCGTGCGATGACCATACAAGACATAGCTTTGTGTTGTAGCACCACTTTGCATTGCGAGTTTCTCTTCTTGGTCACCCCCTAACCGTGAGCACGACTGTGTTTATCCATATTCTGTATAATTACCTGACGATACCCTCTGTCAATCGAACTATCAAAATCACAGGATCATCACCTCATACTCCATGGCTATCTCTTACGCCCAGTAACATCAAGATGACATCTTTGCTGTCCCGGTCACTTGTTCTGGGCATGTCTGCCTAGGTATAAGTGCACCTGTTTACACGGACCGCTCGACAAATTGAACCATACGCAGCCTATTCAGGCCTCCTCAGACTCAAAGTTCCTTCTTCATCTATCTGCTGTGAAAGGAAATGTGAAAATCAAATAGTATCCCCCATGGAATATATAGCGCCCTTAGCTACATCGCCTTCCCAGCGGTTCAATGAACACCACCACGCCAAACGTTGCCTTCTCTAGTGAGGCCTTCCTCAGCCCCTTGATAGACTTGTTATGCATCGAGTTTATGTGAGTAGAGAACTTGGGCTCGGAGGATTCTTGCTGACTAGTAGCAGTTTGTTTGGGATGTTCGTCGCACAGGCGCATACCTACTGGACGTCATACCATGATACCTGGGGAATACGTACGATGGTACTAGCGATCTGGTAAGTATTCATCGATTTCAGCAATCACGGAGACAATGTTGACCGCTGCTGTAGTGTCTTTGAGACGGTGCACACTGTGTTTGCCATCATTTTGCTACACACCTATTACGAAGACTCTACCGCCGCCAAGTTACCGGTCATTTGGTACGTTCACAGTAAATGGTACTACAGCATTTGCTGACGAGAATAGGAGTGCCAAGGTAAACATCCGTCAATTATTCGTAACTAGAATAGGGATCACAACTGAATCGAACATCTGATATCCTACAGGCTATTATTTTAGTCAAGGTATGATGATCGTGCGGTTAGCTGGCTGCAGATTACCATTGAGAATATTCTCCAGGTAGTCACGATCGGCATTGCCGAGGGGTGAGCGCGGCGTTTCTCGTGGAGTTTCAGACCTGATGCTAACGGGTAGCTCTCAGTTTCACTCTGTATCGCATTCAAAAACGTCTGTTCTTTGTTCCGACTGTTGCAAGCCAAGCCTGAGGTCGTTCCCACTAGTGAACCCAAGAGCCCGATACCTTGCACTAGTCCCGGTATGTGGTAGTTCATGTGATATGCCGCAGGACTGATTGGGTACCGGTGCAGACGTTTTTGATTATTTCTGGGATAGGTCAGAGTTTCTGAGCCCAAGGGCGCATGTCGTAAACTGTACTCACTACTGGGGCTTTTGGCAGTCTTGGGAGTAGGTACAGTAACGTGACTGAATTCTACGTCGTAAATCTCCGCTGATGTTACACCCGTTGTCTCCAAAGCTGTGTCAATTCGTTTGTAAGTTGCGCTAAATAGCCTCATTGCAAAGCTAATTCATAGCTCTGATAGCTGTTTACAAGCTCATTTTTGGGAAGATCTTGCTGGCGACACAACAACTCGTGTGAGTGCCATGCGTCCTGGGCGTTACTGTGTCGTCGCCTGATTACACATGATAGGATTTGTTATACGCCGTTTTCTCTGCCACGGTAGCCGCAGACGTCTGCAATGCTGGGCTGCTCATTTATTTCTTGCAGCAGCACCGCTCGGCGTTTCGACGGTATGGTCTACTATTCTGCTTGAGCTATCCCTTTGATCTATAAACTCTGTAGGACACATCACTTCGTGCAGAAAGTCGTATTTTATGCTGCCAATACCGGTACCCTCACAGCGTACGTGAAAGACACGGCGTACCCATCTGATCTTGCTCACGGTGGAGCAATAGAGTATTCTCAATCGCAACATTGATCACGGTTCGTGCCTATTCAGCTCAGCCTATATGCACCTGTTGAGGTAGTATCTACAGTTCAGGATGGAGACGAGGGAAGCGACGTACATAGGAATGATAGAGATCCTGAGCAAGAGTAATTATGCTTAATACCTTAGGATTAACATCTGGTTGCTCACGGTGCCGTTTGCTAGTGTACGCGAACGCGATGATCACAATGTAAGTTCGCGCGGGTAACCGAACCGCTTGGCCCTTACGTCTCCTATAGGCTGAACGCGAGGAGGCCGCACATGGAAACGCGCGCGATTGTTAACGAAACCAACGCAATTCCAATGGCAAACAGACCTGTCACGCCGCGGGTGTGTTTCGCTTTACTCGGATAGATACGGGCGCACAGCTAACGCACTGTTCCGGTTTAGGTGAGATTCCTCCAAATGCAGCCCAAAAACCAGGGCATGTGCGTGCATATCCACACCGAGACGATTACGGAACCAGTGGGTAGCATTAGCATGTTCTTGACTGGGCTAACGATGTGATATGACTACCAGCCACCCGCAGTGGACGACCTTCCGTCGGAATCCGACTCAGATACAAAACCCTCACCTCAGAAGGACGCCTACGCGACTATCGTCTGAAGTCCGAGTCTCCTCTCCCTCACATACCACAAAGCTGCTGACCCTTGTCCTAGATCGTGATTTATGTGTACGCAGCGGTATGCAATGACGCCTGCAGATAGATACGGCATCGACAGTGGAACGTATATTCGTACTGGCTATCTCATCGTTTCAAAACCCGGAAATTATCGTTCATTTATTCCCCAGCATGGTGTTTCTCCTAATATCTATCGCAGCCTCCACCGGGATTGCCTCCTGTAAATTTATGTGTCAGTCAATATTTACTGATCGGGTGAGATTCCCGAAGATATCGCTCACGAGATCAGCGTGTCCGTAGGTCTCGATACTCGACGGTTCCGATTCATACTTGCTGGTCGAGGGTGAGTGTATGGTGGTCAGCGGGATCGCGGCGCGATTCGTGTCAGTATCTCTGCGGAACCAATCTCTTGCATTCAATCTGGGTGAAGGAATAATGAGTATAATCTCAGGATTAGCCTGCGTGGTTGAAGTCACGTACGAGCCTAGCAGCGCGTTGCTGTACACTGCAAGCATGTCGGTCAGTCGCAGTTCATAGTGCCAATCCTTCGCGGATCGACTCTCAACTCACATCCACTGAGTGGAAAATAGACTGATTGAGAAGTGAAGAAATCTTGAAAAAAGTACATACCAAAGTCTACAAGTAGGAGAATGCCCTGAGCGCGAATATTTATAAATGAATTTTCGTCTCGCGCGTTGGAAACCTGATGGTATCTACCGAGAGGGCGAGAAATAACCGCTTTTTCTCGCTTACTACACCGTGCCATAAGTAACGAGCTTACCCTACGTAAAGCATAATTAATACTTACATATCCACAGACGGTATGTGAACAGCCTGCACAGATGAGGTTTAGTCGTTCGATTCAGACAGAGGAAAAGTTGAGACTTTTTATCGCTCACACTCGAACAAGGACATCGCTGCTGGTCTGTCGTTGATGCAAGGGGTGTTAATGGATGATTTTGTAATTAATCAGGCTGCGCACCGTCAGCAAGATGGAGACCGGAATGCTCCTTTTGAAGTGGTCAGCGGCACACTCACGTATAAGCTCAATCTTAAGCTTCCTCTCGCACTCACGTTTATCTCCCGCAAGTTGAAAGCTACCGCAAAGAAGACTATAGTCAAAGGCATGGCTAATGTCTATGATCAGGTGAGCAGCAAGGCAGGATGAGGCCAGCACAAGTATAACGCACCTTGGGGCCCTGAACCGACGTGAGTACCAGTCGATTATACCACGCCTCCGACTCATACAAAGGCCATGCAGGAAATAAACGCGGTATATAGTACGGGCGAACTGTATATTGCATTACAGGAATGTGTGGAGGTCAAGACGTAATCAAATTCGTACAATAACATATGAAAAAAGTAGAGGAACAGATGGCCTATGAAGACGAAGCTGAGATACACATCCAGATGGGCCCCAGAGGATACAGTGTCACGGTTGGGGCAGATTAACTAGTACTTGTATATTTCCTGGTGCGGCTCCGTCAGTGACTAGTGACACTCCACAATGTTGGACAAACAGATATACCTTGATCTGCGCGTCAAACTTTTCCGCGACTTTCTTCCTCTGCACCTTCTGCGCGGCAGTGACCAGCCCGCTCTCCGGCGTCCACTCGTCGGCGGTGAGGATGACGGCCTCGAGGATCTCCATGGGCTTGAAGCCGTTCTTCTTGCCGACCGCGTTGCACTCCTTCATGACAAACTCGGCGACCTTGTCGTTCTTGCATAGCGCATGCAGGTCCTGCTTCGTGTCCACACCCGCGACGCTCTTGTCCTCCAGCGCGTGCCGCAGGTGCGACTCGTTCGGGATGATGATCGCGATCGGCTGCTTCGCGTTCGGCGACGCGTGCACGCAGATGTTCGAGACGAGGTTGCATGCCTTGTAGATCGATTCGAGGCGCTCCAGTGCGATGTACTCGCCGCCCTGCAGCTTCACGAGGTTCTTGATGCTACATCTAGTGTCAGAGTGTGTTAGACCGTTGGCATGATACGACTCACCGGTCAACGAGCGAGAGCGTGCCGTCCGCGTTGAACTGACCCACATCACCAGTACGCATCCAGCCATCCTTGGTGAAGATGCTTTCGTCGTTGTTGAGGTCATCACGCTTGTAATACCCCTTGATGACCGAGGGACCACGGATGAGGACCTCGCCCTGCGGCGGGTTGTTCGTCGAAAGGTAGCCTGCTTCGGGGTGGTCTTTGAGCTTGATTTCGACCGAGGGCATGATGAGGCCAACAGAACCGTAGTTGAAGTACTCTGGCGGGAGGACGGCGCACATGCCACACGATTCGGTCATACCGTAACCCTGGAGCATCATCACGAGCGCAAGGTGTAGGAACTCCTGCGTCTCGTGGCTGAGCGAGGCACCACCGCTCATGCCAATGCGGAGGCGACCGCCGGTCGCGCTCTTGATCGCTGAGAGTACCGTCGCGTCGACGACGTTGCTGAGGCCGGGAATGCCCGCCTTCTTGACCGCCATCGCACCGTTGAAAACCGACTTCTTGAACGCACCCGACTCGTTGAGTTTTCCGACGATGCCCTTGCGGATCATCTCCCATACGGCAGGAACGCCGACCATAATCGTCGGCCGGAACGCGCGAATGTCGCCCAGACACTTGCGCACGCTCTGGTCGGTGAGCGTCTTGACACGCCCGTAGCCAAAGGGCATGCCGACGAAGAATAGCGCAAGCTCGACGACGAACTCTAGGATGTGAGCAAGTGGTAGGTACGCGAGGTAGGCATCATCGGGTCGAAGGTGCTTCCCAAGCAGGACGTACACGGCGCCGACTGAGGCAATGAGGTTAGAGTGGCTGATGACGACGCCCTTGGGGGCACCGGTGGTGCCTGAGGTGTACATGATACAAGCGGTAGTCTCGGGTTTGGGGAGACGCGACTTGAGAATGTCTTTCGACTTCCCCTTGCCGAGGGCGCGTACCTCATCGAGGGAGATGACTCGGAGGCCCTCACGAGTGCCGCGGATCTTGTCAAGGACTTCAGGAGATGGTTCGCCGTCGTAGATTACTAGGCGTAATGAAGGTACGTTGCCGACGACTTTGGCGACGGAGGACAAAAGATCACCGTTGGTGAAGATGGCGGCGCAGTTGGGCTCGTTCAACGAGTGTTGGAGACCACTCTCGCCCAAGCTGTCGTACGCGGTGGCGATGGCCGTGCTTATTGAACAGCAGGCGAAGGATAAAAGTTGCCAGTTGACGCTGTTGGGCGGGTATCAGCAAGTCATTCAAGGTTTAAGGAGACATGACGCGCTGTCCTCGGCTCGGAAATTGACGCGTCTTGCTTTGGGCAAAGCGCGGCAGGCTGCGGAAACTTGTGTAGGCTGCGGGAACAGCCTTGCCTCACTTTGGCAGTAGTGCAGTGAGACAGGCAAGGATGCGTGCCGCGAGAGATGCCCAACACAAGTCATTGTTCCGGTGATGTGGTTGTGCGCTGGAAGCCCGCGCAATACGGCGTCCTTAGACAAGCTGGCGTGGTGTCCCAGGGTTTGCTATGCTGGCAGAGCCTTTCGCAGCCTGTCCGCGCTTCGCAGCGAGGACTGCAGCCACCACAGCGTGCCGTGCGCGAGGCAAACGGGGGCAGACGACCAATAGCGAAATGTGGAGTGAGCTCACCTCGTGGACGCGTAGACGTTGATGATATCTTCCGTGGTGAGTCCAAGATCTATGAGGGCCCTCGCAATCTCAGAAACCGCCTCCTGAATGTCGAGGAAGGAGATGAACTTGAAGTCGCTGAGGTGGAAGTACTTCCACTTCTTCTTCTCCGTGACCTCCTTACCCCCAACCATCTTCTTCACCTCCTTCTCCTCTTCGACAATGTCGAGAATCTCCCGGGAGCCGAATGCATCTCGTGTGCCATGGATACGCGCTGCGTACTGCACGAGGTCGTAGACAGTGTCTATACCCTCCAACGGTTGCGTTACGAGCCGGTCCGCGCTCCTTGCGAGTCTGCGTATGCGTGTTTCGCCCTCAACTTTCGCTGGGCCGACCTCGACGGTACCAGCTGGTTGTTTCGACTTGAATGCCGACATGAAAAGAAAAGCAGAGGATGGTGGTGGTAGGGAGGAAAGTACGGACTGCGCGCTTGGAGACGTACCCCACCGGCCATGGTAGCTTTATGCCAGCCTGACAGCCGGCTTGACACACCTGCGTGTCGTAACCCGCGGCCAGCCACCATACGCATCTCTGTTAGGGGCTATGCAGCCTGGCATTGCACTATACAGCGTCTCGTTGAATCCGATACATTCTGTACGCGTCCTCAACTACCCCAGAAAGTTGCATTGCTAAAGTGTGGGGAAAGGCGCCACACGGCAGGGCAAGAAGCGAGCGCCGGAGGATACCGGTACCTTTGATAACTCTCAATTATTCGATACAAATGTGAATAGTACAAGAGGATCTTCACTCCGCTGCGGTATAAGCACAGGAGCGGAATTGAGACAATAACGCGGTATAAAGGCCCCTAACTGAGCCAGTAACAACAGGTGAGGCCTAGTCTTACCTTTCGTTACTGACTTGGGAGCCTTCCGCTCCCTCCGGAGCTTAGATGCTCTTATACCGCTTCACCTGGTCTTAGCCCCTGCCAATATTTTATTGTCTCGATTTCGCTCCTGTGCTCCTACCGCAGTGGAGTGAGGATCGGTAATGTATTTGCTGCAGTTTTGTCTCCCATTCGTAGCCGTAGCGTGAGCTACCGTTGAACATGCCGGCTAAATTTCCCGAGCGTCAGATCAGCGGGGCGTCGGCGTACGAGGCAGTGCTCCGTCGGTGCAGCAGGCGACTTTGAGACATATCTCTAAGGCGAGGAAGAAGTTTCCCAACTATATATACACGTAGAGTGCTGCAGCTACTTGGGAGCGGGCACTGGATGCATAGCCTGTCCATCAAGCCAATACATAGAAGACGTATACTTTTCCCAATGATAGATAATTATATCTGCAAAAAGCCACAGCCACTGGCACTAGACCTCCAACGGCACAGGTGTTCTCTAGATCTATAGATGCAAGGTTGACTCGGGTTAGGCTCGTGAACCAGCCGCCCCGCCTGATGTTGCGAATATGATCGGTCCCGCCTCGTCACCACGAGGTCACACAGTCCGAGCCGATGTTTCCCCCGTCATTCCCTTGTATACAGTCAATGTCCATACTTATGGATACTAGGCCGCAGCATGACCCGAAGCCACATCACTGTATACACACCAGTAACGTTTGGAGCCTAGTGCAGAAAATAGCTACAATGGTTTGTCGCCCCAGACCGAACCGTTGCGTACATTAGCCACAATCTCCCTAGGGAGGACTTCACGCGTCCATCCGTATACGTGCATGATCGCGGACCGTCACTCCATGTCAGCTGGCGAAGGGGCTCCGAAGAACTGAAGCGCCACAGAACGAATAATCTTGTTGTTATCGACGCTGAGTCCAGTTCGTGTGAAAGCTACATTGGTCTGTGTTGTTACTAGTATCGAGGATGGAACCCAGTGTCTACATCGTGACGGACGCGAACCCGAAGGCGGAGCCCTCGAGCCCGCGCGCGACCAGGGTGAACTGCTGCGCGGCATCGCGGGTCCGCTTAGACTGGCGGGTGCTGTGCGATAGTCAGGACATGTCTGACAGCAGGAAGAAAGGACGATAAGGCTCACCCGAAGATCGTCTTGATGAATTTGTCCTTGGCCTCGTTCGTCGCTCGCGAGGAGGTGAAGTCGGGCTATGTACCCCCTTCAGAAAAACGCGCAGAGGAGAGTCGAAGATAATAGGTACATACTGCGAAGAGAATATCAGTCATCCATGCCTTGCTCTGGGGTGGGTACTTGGTGACGAGTATGTTCAGGACTTCGACTAGGTTGAGGGTCGCCGATCGAGGCGCGACGCCCGCGAGTCCGCTAAGGATCGCGTGCATGATGCTGCGCCCATGCGCCTGCGCGAGAGCCTCCTTCGCGTCGCCGAGATCTTCTGCCGCGGCTGTCCGGCTGAGTAGTGACGCCTAAGAGGGACATTAATATATGTTCATATCAAGAGACCGGGAGCTGTACCAAGAAACTGCATGCGGAAACGAGGGAATACCTCTCCTGCAGCGCCAAGGAGCTTGTGGCACATTGTATAACGGCGTAGAAGAGGTCGGGAGGAAGTTGGTAGAATACCGAGATGAAGTGTTGCGCAACCTAGCGAGACGGAGTCAGTGCCCCAAGACAATAGGACAGAACTGAAAACTCACCGTTTCCAGGTAGCTGAAAAATGCCTGCATTATATCTGGGTTCTGTGCACCAGTATTATGAGGGTATTGACAGCGAGATAACACGGCTGAACGTACGTCTTCCATAGCGCCAGGCTGGCTAAAACATCCCAGGCATATTGGTAGTAATGACGATAACACATTGAACACAGTCTGGCGCGCCTCAGGGCCTGGATATGACTTCAAGACAGAGGGGATAAGGGATGGCGGGTCTAACTGGATGATCAACATCTGAGCCAGGGACAGCCATACAGCCGTGAGTTGCTTCTGCGCGGCGATACATAGTAGCTCGAGAAGTGGCCCAGGATTGAGGGAAAGAAGAGTGACGTCGGAAGGAAGTGCAGTAATGGCTTTATATAACTCGCTTAATGCCTAGAAATACGCAATGTCAGTGTGAGAGAGAAAACGTACATCCACAGACATACATTTCCGATGCTGGCGTCGGTGGACCATAGGTCTATACTCCTTCGGATCCCATCTAGAATCGTATCGCGGAGCCGCACGACGCGGGGGTCGTCACGAGCGGTCTTCATACGCTCAAGCTCCTTCTGTGTATCCGGAGAGTCGTCGAATATCAGGAGTGAGTCATTGGTTCTGGTAAGACCGCGAGCAACGCCGGCTATCGTCTGAAACTGTTGAACTGCGACAGCTCGCACTTCATCTGAGAACTGCAAAGCTTTGTTTAGCTACTTTGACGTCATTAATCCATAGAGCACTTACATGAGATGGTGATTGTAATGCCTCGTATAGCTTCGCGATCACCGGGCTGACTATTGCCTAAGCCGATGATGAGAACGGTGACGTGAGCGCTGTGTTGACGAAGCGCACCTCCACAGGGGGTATCTCCTCCTCAGGAGGCAAAGCTTGGATGACGCTAGCTATTGACTGTAACACTTTGCACTTCTCGATATCCTGTGAGGCACATGAGGAAAAGATCAAATAGGAATTCGAAACACACGTACTGGTGTACCGGTCAGATTCGCGTGAAGTTCGCCAAAGGCAGATATGTGCGGTGCAAGCGCGGCTCTGTTGGCGTCGCACAAATCCCGCAAGGAATTAGCTGCCGGAAGACAGAGAGCCGGTTCTGGCAGCGCAGCGACTACGTAAGATATTGCATTCATTAGCAGTGAAGGCACGTTTGCCCCAGGTGGCGGAGTATATTGAGTAGTAAACCATGTAGCATATGTCCCTACGCGGGTGTCAGAAAAAACCCGCAAGTGAGTAACTCACTAACCGATTAAGACAATCATGGTTCGTCGCACTCGTGCCGCGCCAGTATTGGGCAATGCTCCGAGTACTTCTGAGCCAAAGAGACGGTTTAGATGCGAATTCTCTTCCAGTGGGACGCCCTCCTGGACTGCCAATACGCAATGCAAGTCGGCTTCGATGTCCTAGTAGAACCTCAGCTACGGACATAGCAGAATGTGACCCTCCTCACCTCCCAGTTATGATTCGGCTGGGATAGCCGATGAACGATATCGTTAATGTAGAAGGCCAGAAGGTCGTCTCGAAGAATATAGTAGCTAAGAGACAACATTTTGAGATACCCTTTTGATCGGGAGACAAAAGATCACTTACGCATTAAGGAGGGTATCGCCGACGTCACGTCGATATCTGTGGCCGTAATTATAAGTATACTCGAAGCTTCGCATGCGCTTCGGCTCACGCTTGGAACTTGTCTTTCTGATCTTTCCGGGAGTCAGACAAGGTTCACAATAGCCAGGTGGCCTCTTACCTCTGGGCCAGCCCTGCAGAACATCACTCGGCGGCCATGTGACCTTTCGCTGTAGAACCTTTGCGAGTTCTGAGTATACGGCCTTTGCAATTGTCATCTGCTCCCCTTCCCGCTTGTTCGTGGAGGGTGGTGTAGAGGTGTCAGAATCATATTCGGGGTCGCCTTCCCATAGAGCTTCCTGGAAGAGATACCAGAAGCCAAGTGTCCCCTCGCTCTCTTCCTCATCCACGCCGTAATATCCGGGCAGCGCGCTGTACGCCATGAGTTGCCTGAGGAACGTCTGCACAAAGTGAGACTTTGGCGGTAAGGATGACGACGCCGATGTAGATAATACGGGGTCCAGTTTAGACGAAGAAGCGAGGTTGGTGGCAAGGTACTGTGTCGATTGGTCCCCTAGCGCAACTAGCAATTTGCAGTACGAGTGAGACACACCATCCGCGAAGCCCTCTGTAGTCCTTTGTGAGCATATATGCGCATGACGGAGATAATTTTGTGACCTTTGATCGTATTTTCGATGATTGAACTGCCGTAGCAGTCGAACCACAGCAAAAGAGGCTCGGTCAGCGTTTTCGACCCGGAGCCATTGGAGAGCGCAGATCCAGACATGATTTCCTGTAATGCATCTGATATTGCTGTAAATTCAGTCTCGTCGAGGTCACTCGAGCCTGGAGCTGGCGTCAAATGGTCAATGAGGAGGGGGATGAGAGGTGTTAAGGCACTGTGGGATCACATTTTAGCCCCAATGGTCAGTAAGTGCGATAGGGGCAGTGCGTACTCGGCTCGCATGAATGGTAGCCATGCCTGGAAACACTTCAATGCCGACTGCAGTTCGCCAGGTGCTGGGTGGGGACGTGGTCTTGATACAGAGGTGTTAACGGCTTGAGCTACCATTGGCACGCAGTCGACAAGCATTCCATGGATCTTGATTCTAGCAGACAACTGTAAGAGAGGATTAAGCGACACCCAAGCCAAGACACCTACTTTTGCGGTTGTAACAAATCTGCACTCGCCACCTCTTCCGCCACAATTTCCAGGTAATCCAACAGCGCCTCTACTGGCGCACCCAGGGTAGACAACGATTGTATAGACGATTGAGGCCAGTCAGGCCACTCTGATGGAGTCTTCGGACAGAGGTGAATCGCAAGAGAGCTCATCTAGAGTTCTATGAGCGCGGACTCCGGAGACGATGACACGAGAAAGCGCACCGCAACGTAGAGCTTTCGGAGGACCACTTTGTTACGCCCCGCGGCCATCGAGCGACCACTGAGGTCAATGAGGAGATCTCGCAGTTGTAGTGTATTTTCTTCCGGGAACGTGGACCTGCGGTGTCGCGTTAGGTCGCGTCCATTTCCATCGCCACTATAGACCAGCGTCGTACCAATCCCGCGCGATCTTGACTTGGATTGTATGCGCACCGAAGAACTGCACGTTTGGGTCGTCGTGGTTCAAGAATGGAAGTACAAGTCCCCATGCTTCTGGTCGTTTCTGGATGTCGAAGAGTTCTTGCTGCAGCCGACGCTGGTCCTCCGAGGACAGGTGGGCTTGTGGCGAGTACGCTTGCTGTATTAGCTGCGTTTGGAAGTTTAGAACATGTACACTTCAACTATTTTACCAAGGCTTGCCTGTGCTGCGCGTTGAACATCATGAGGGGAAAGAACTGGCAAAAAGGATATAGGTGATGCGGACATGGGCCTAAGTGAAGGACAAGATTGCGTTGCATTTATGGACGGGCATATTCAAGCAGCGCTTATTGACTTGAGCATTGTCCGCCCGTCTGCATCATCAGTCATGTGCATGATCAGTCTCCAGATCTTCAGAAGTTGGCACAGGAGGATCGTTGGCAGTCAGTGAATCCACCGACGATAAATTCGACGGAGAGGATCATGTCACGGTCTCCAGCATGTGTACATAACTAAGAGAAGGTAGATTAAAAAAGACGAGACCCCTGCGTGATTCGAACACGCGGCCCTGCGATCTGCAATCGCATGCTCTAACCACTGAGCTAAGGAGTCGTTCGCCATATTAATGTGTGCTGCATATTGACTGTCAATGAGGGCGATAACTGCCAAGAAAGACCTCGGTAAATTACGCGGCGGTAAAGTACAATTGCAAGTTTCTGACATTCACCACTCGAATGGCTGCCCTTCTCAGACAAGCCTACGAACGCTAAGCACCGTAAGCTTCGATATTCTCACAATGAATGCACATCAATCGACCGTGGCCCGACACCGTCGCATCAGTTCTGAAGCTCTGAGATGATCGCGAAGACCATGATGTACGCGTAGGTCCACCTCCCTCATAAGACCGCATTTAATATTGGAATCAGTACATATGGTGGCTCGCTTCCAGGCGCTGAGAAACCTAATACACCTCTCGGGAGTCGTTGGCAGTAGACGCAGCGGCTGCGGTACAAAGTGCGTTTTCACCTGCTACTACACTGGCAATGGCATTGCATACCCCCCCGTTCCCCTTTGCGACCAAACCAACGCTTGGCCAGGCCTTCTCGACTGCAAGCGATGCGGTCACCTCTCCCAAGGGCTCTGCGGTGCTGTCGGTGTCGGTGGGCGCGCTAGATGCGCTGCAAAACGTCCTTGAGTCTGTAAATACGCTGCCGTGCATCAAGTATATCGCGGGAATAAGCATTAAACTGGTGCAGATCGTACAGGCAAGCTCCCAGATCGTCATCCCGAGGTTGGGTAAGGACCTCATCCTGCAGCTGTAGGAGATGCAGTCGACGACTGAAGCGGTGTGCAAGATTGTTATGCGTGCAAAAGACATCGTACTGGCCGTAGCGAGATCGTGTGCCAACGCTCTTGAACAGGTTGTCGGACAGCTCGAGAGCGATCTTCAGCAATTGAGGGAGTACGTCCGCGATAGGTTGTGTCGAGCTCGAGAGCGTACTCATGCGCGCTCCTACTCGTAGATACAATGGATTATCGACGTGCGCACTGTACGATACCTACGAGCGGTGGAGTCACCATAGGGCCGAGGCACATCCTCGACAAATGACGGTCAAGGGTATGCAGGGTCCCAGTGATGGTCGTGACCCCGTGAACCACTCGCCCCGTCGAGCACATGGATCGCCGCGGTCTCGCCACCAACTTTCGTATACGATGCTCGGCGTTTCGACTGCGTCGCAGTTTCTTAATCATAGATCATCGACCGCAGCGACGCTAGGGCGCCCTCGTCGCCTCCTACCTAGGCGATAAAACCCTCTCCAGATTCATGACTCACCAGCCATAAACCCATGGTCCTCTTGCGCCTCGCCCGCCACGGTCTTGCCCTCGGCATCGTCGGCGCTGTCGCAGCCGCGACGCAGGTCCCACTCGCGCTACACCCTACCACCATAGCGGCCGATACGCGCACCGCGTTTACACCCGAGTTTTCGGCCAGTGTCGAGCGGTACCTCGCCGAGAACGGAGTCCCTGCTCTTTCCGCGGGCGTGGTTTACGTCAATGGCAGCACAGTAGAGACTGAATTTGCGACATGGGGCAACAGAACGGAGGATGGGGATCCTATGACCAAGGAGGTGCGCGATCCTCTCGAGCATATCTGGAGACGTTGCTCATCGCGTGGCAGACCCTTCATTACATAGGGTCGTGCTCAAAGGCCTTCTTGTCCGCTTCCATTGGTATCCTCATAGACGACTTTGCAAAGGGCAAGAATGTAACCGCGCTTCCTACCGGCGTGGATGGATTCACCTGGAAGACAAAGCTCCGCGATCTCCTCCCTGACGAATGGAAGATGAAGGATTCATGGGCTACCGAGTCGGCCAACATCATTGATATTTTAAGCCATGTGTCTGGCTTACCTCGGTGTGTATGGGCGCAAGGTGAAAAGTCGTATCGCTAACGAACGGGTAATTATAGGCACGACCTCGCGTATGGTGGCCTCGATACCCCCGCCGACGTTGTGAAGAGGTTACGGTATCTCGAGCCAGCGTTTGAGTTCCGCCAACAGTACTATTACAACAATCATGTTCGTACTGTTCCCAAGTAGCATCTGCTGTGCTATATTAACCTGTCTTGTAGATGTATGTGCTCGGTGCACACATCATTAGCACGTATACAGGGAGACCGTACCATGAATATGTTCAAGCGCGGATTCTCAAACCTCTGAATATGAACTCAACGGTACAGTTTGCCCAGGATGTTGCACCGGGTGACCACATCGCGCATGCGTTCACACGCGGTGGTCGTCGCATCCCGCTATGGTTTGAAAATGAGCACATGGCTACGCTACTCGCGGGTGCTGGGGGGATTATTTCCAACACTGTCGATATGGTAAGTGGGAATCTAAAGTGTAATGAGCTGGATTGACTTCGACTGTAGACCAAATGGCTCGCAATGCTCATCAACGGCGGCGTCAATCCTTATACGAATGAGGTCGTAGTGCCTAGAAACGTGATTGCGGCGGTTACCACTGCATATTCCATTGCGAGCGGGAGAGGCCCCAATCCTGATGAGTCGATCAGGGGCTACGGCATGGGCTGGTCACGTTCTACCTACAAGGGACATGAGGTACGCTGAATGATGTCAAACCTCATCAGCTGTCGCTGACTTGGACACACTTGTAGCTTGTCGACCATAATGGAGGCTTGAACGGCTTTTTGACCGAGACCAGATTCCTGCCATACGATCAATTTGGCTTGAACATCCTGATGAGCAACGACTTCGCCGGAGACGTCCCGTCGACTGTCGCAAAGCACGTCATCGACAACGTCTTGGGACTTTCCCACTCCGAGCCAAATGTCATGGACTTAGCCTCGAGGATAAAGTATACCGTCGTTCCCACTCCTGTGCCGATGTCCCTCCCGAACACCCACTGCCACAAACCGTCTGGCAAAACTCCTCTCCCACTCACGGCGTACGAAGGCGTCTACACGCACCCGGCCTACGGGCCCCTCGCACTCTGCGCGCCGACGAACACTAGCGCGCACTGCACCGCGCTGCTCGCCGAATTCGCGTCGATCAACGCGACGCGCGCGCCGGCGCTGTACGCGTCGTGGGACCGCGTGTGGACGCGGCACGTGCAGCTGCTCCCGCTGTCCGGCCAGGAATTCGACACCAAGTCGTTCACGATATTCCCGCGCGGCTTCGGCAGGGACACGCGACCGTTTGCGACCGCGACGTCCCTCCACGATGTGCCGATCCTCGGTGTGTTCGATGTCGTGGATGGGGAGGTCAGGGGTCTTGCGTACCCGAACGGGTTTGAGCCGCGACCTGTCGTGAGTGGAAAGCGGAAGGGCTCGTTGAAGGAGACTGCGCTAGTTTATTTCGAACGGGTTTAGGTGTATTTTCCTATGCGTTGGACAGTGGGGATAGGTGCATATGTCACGATGTATGCGTATTTCAATGCGTCCCTGCCTGATAAGTCTCTTCTCTGAATAATGGATTATTGATCAGGAACACCTAAGGTTTATTTGACTGGTAGCCTCGTCGTCGTTCTACTTAAACACGTTGTCCGGCTGGTCACGGGTCTGGAGAAGCACGAGAGTCACTATATTGGGGCACTGCATCTGGAATGTGGCGCTACAGAGTTTTCAGAACGTGAACCCATACCACGACCTCCTCGCTTGCCACCCGCCTACCAGTCGGGCCATCATGGCAGACACTGCTCTGGCTCTTCCAGAGTCATCTGCGGCGGATGAACCCTTCGATGACACATCTCTCGCCGACATCGTTATCCGCACCTCCGACAACTTCGAGTTCTTCCTCATGAAGGGAGTCCTCATCATCGCCTCCCCTTTCTTCAGAGATATGTTTTCGATCTCCCAGCCGGCGAAAGAGGCTATCTCTATGGAACTAGAGCGCATCCCTATATCTGAATCCAGGGACACCTTTGATCCGCTCATGCGGTTGTGTTATCCTGTAAAGGATCCTGTGATCGCGAACATCGCTCTACTGGAGAAGGTGCTGGAGGCAGCCATGAAGTACCAGTTACTGGTTGCCATCGATATTCTGAAGACGGCGTTACGCAATTTTATCACAGATATACCGCTTGGTGTATACGCTGTGGCGTGCAGACTCGAGCTCGAGGAGGAGGCACACATGGCGGCCGCGCAGTGGAAGTCGCTTGCTATGTTGCATTCCCTCCATGATACATTTACAGAGTCTTTTGCCACCTGTTGGAATTTCTTGCCGCGCATGTGGGAGTGGAACCCGCCGAAATTGCTGGAATAGGTATGACGTCGGAGGGNGATTAGATAAGGAATATTCTAGTACAATTTCTCTGTATTTAAGCACGCCCTCGAGGGCAGTAGGAATAACTCGTGTTCAATCAACCCTGCGTACTATTATTTCTAACACCACCTCAATCGCTGGTGGAAGCTACACCGCTGGTATGGCAACAATCACGTCGGGGGCGTACTACCGCTTGGTAGAATATGTCCGCGGAAAGAACATCACCTCCTTCATCGCTGCCCCCCTTACCACAATATTTAGTGCGCCCCCGTTTGAACCGGCGTTCTCAAGGAACGTAGTTGATGCCGACGTAATCCTACTATCTAGTGACAATATCCGCTTTCCAGTCCATGCTACAGTTCTTCGCGTTGCCGGCGCGGGCTCACTTCTCTCCCACACTCCCCAACACAACTCCTCTGGTCCTGCGGAAATTCAACTCGAAATTGTTAGTTCCACGCTGAACGCGCTCATCGAGCTCTGCTATCCATTCTCCTCCTTCAAGCCCACAATGCTCAGGCAGGCGCGGGCAATCTTCGACGCAGCCACCATGTACAACATCCCTTCCGTAGCTGCTGCTGCGAAACACCTGATTCTAGGATTCACAAACACCCATCCGCTATCCGTCTATCTTATTGCTAGCATAAAGGGTTGGCAAGACGAAGCCACCAGTGCAGCTCGTAAAACAGCGGTTTGCGGAATCAGTGGGGAATATGTGCCAGAGATGGAAGAAGCATCAGCCGCAGCATATTACCGCTTGCTCGAATTCCATCATCGTACTTTTGTTGCCATCTATGCTGCTGTGAAGAAGGTCGTCCCGGAATGCGGAGACGAGTGGCAGTCATATTCTCCAACAGACCGCAAGACTTATATGCCACCTTTTATCTCTGCGCCTGTGGTGGAGAAGGCAATTTTGGACATGAAAGAGGTGGTGAAAGGTCGCAAGAATCGCGGTACACAAAATCATTGCTACGGCTGTCAAATGTCCTTTGACCCAGGCTACACGCGGTGCAATTGCGATTTTTCTCCCCCTCTAATCAGCTCGCGGGTGGACAGCATTAATATCCCTGCGCTGTTAGCAAAGAGCCGTGAATTGGACATGGAGCTTGCGACGACACCCTCGAAGGTAAGACGGACTCGCCGCAGCGAATTCTAGCCGACCAGAGGCTGATCGGGATTCTTTCTTAGCTATCCTTGGCGAACTACTAGCCCGACAAGAAATTGTTGAAATTCACTCCGTAGAATTTGCAGGGCGAAGTACGTAGACACAGTCGTGAATATGAGGTTGAAATACTGACAAGCCTTACATAAATGTTCTGGTCCTCACAATACAAACCGGTCCATTTAACCGGCCCAGTTGATAACAACGTTGATAGTACTTAACGGGAATTGCCTCCATATGCATATTTTACAGTTGTTCGTGTTACATGTATAATGAGAGTCGAAGCTGCATCTCCGTCGAGCGATCGCCTCAATGTGACTAAACCCGTAGTTGCTAGGTCTTACTCCTCGATACACAGATCGTCAACCCTCGATACGACATTCGCCATAGACTCCTCAGAGATCTCAGCCTTGAGGATGTCTGCAGCCTACCAGTGAAGAGATGATGGTTAGTGGGTATAAAAGCAAACATAAAAACATACAAACCTTCTCTGCAATCGCATAGGCCATGGACTGCGTATGACATGAAAGCTCCTACACCTCTCTTAGTAGACGAGGAAAACTCATAACGAAGGACTTACCATTGGTATGATCGAGCAGTCAACCTGAGAACGGGGTGTCAGCCAGATTCGCGCATGGGTAGCGTAGACAGGGCACCCACCACACGCAAGTTGCTAGTTCCATATACCTTCAGGCATGCGTCGACGACGCCACCATCGGCATGCGGCATCATAGACGCCGTCCCAATAGGGTGGTACACCGGCCCACAGTTCGCCCTCACGTACTCTCTCAGCCCTTCCCTGCCCTCCGCGACGGTCTCCTCCGTCGGGATGATCAACTTCTTGACGTGTCGGCTCATCGGTTCCGTCTTATACAACTTCAACGCGTACTCGACTGCGTGTACGACGAGGTCGAGGTCCGCCTCATTCGCGAAATAGTTCGGGTGGATGGCAGGTGGCGCAAGTGGGTCCGCGGACGATATGTGGACGCTGCCACGCGAGAGCGGGTGCGTCAATGTGCAGAAAAGAGAGGTGTAGCGTTTTCCAGGCTCGGCGGGGGGAGCGTAGGGCAATGGCTGGCGACCGAGGAACTGCAGAAGCCTGCATGCAGCGTTAAGTTGACGCCAATAAAACTTGGCTCGGAACTTACTCTGCTTGGGATTGCTTTTTGTGGGCGAATAGTCTGCGTTGCGCTTCATACTGCTTCTCCAGTCCCGCCTTCAACGAAGGTACAGTATTCGCTAACACTTCCGTGTTCTGCGCCTGCGCGCGGCCTTGCCACGAGGCTACTTCCTCCTTCGTCCCAAGGGCATCGGCTGGGAGGAAGACGAACGCGGGCGCAGGTACTGCCGCGAGCATACCCATGTTGAACCTACTATCGACCCATGTTAGTCAGAGCTGGAGCTTTGGCTAGCTCGCGAGACATACTAGAGCTCTTCATGCTTCTTCCGATACATGGGTTCCGCCAAGACGTCCATAGTTTCATCTTTAGTCTCGACTTGCGCGATTGTAGCAACGCCAACGTGGTCCTCTGAATATATGTCAGCCAAACTCAAGCCTACGGACATACAAGCAAACTCACGCAGATTCTCTCCCACACCAGGCAAATCAATGACAGTTTCGATGTCATACTCCGAAAGAATCTCAGTGCGCCCAATCCCGGACAGCTCCAGGATCTGGGGCGTTTGCAGGGTTCCCGTAGAGATGATAACATCTCTTTGAATATTTTCTACACGGAAAGGCGTCTCACCGTGGAGGTACTCTATGCCCGCTGCTCTCTTGAGCGAACCGTCTTCCTCAAGAAGTATCTAGTTAAGAGTTGAGAAACATCTAGGTTCTTGATAAAGACCTCCTTACCCTCGTGACATGCGCCTCTGTCAGTACAAGCAGGTTCTTTCGGGGGAGGTTGGGTTCCAGGTATGCCGATGTAGCGTATGAGCGTTTGGCAGTTTCACCATCGACGGATAAGATGGATGTCATGCAACCGTCGTTCTGACCATTTCCCTTTGCCCATGAGTCAGCGCGATTAAACTGGAAGTGAGCCAGAGCGTCTCACTGTCTCTGGATTTCGAGGTATGCCAAGCGCTTCCGCTGTTTCGAAAAGCTTGAGGTGCATCTCAGACCAGACAGGGGCGAAGGAGTTCTTGATCGGACCTGAAAGCACCTAGTCAACACAGCTATGAAACGACGAGAGATGCCACCACCTTCAAAACCGTGATGTTCGATATTCGGTTTCGCAGCATATTTTAACGCGTCACGCGGAGAGAGATTTGGTAATTGAAGAGCTTCACTCTACAGAGGTTGTAAGTAAGATCCTGCAAGGTGTGCATATGAAAACTCGCTTTCTTGAAATAGTGCGATAAAGAGTCCCAGTTCCATCCTGGATTCCCTAGCTCTTCGATGGCATCAATCTCGATTTTGGAGGGACGAAACATGCCCATGAAGTTGAGCTTGATCAATGCATCACGACACATCAGTGCATGTACGACATGACTGCTGAGAAAGTGGACGCACATGGGATGAGCCACCCAGACCCTTTCCTCGTGGCTGTAAGACCACTCGATTGTTTGCGCGTTTCTGCGGCGTAGAAAAGAACGACCAATCAAACACGGGGTTCGCAATGTTTCGGCCCATGTATCCTGGAACGTCGATCTCGGGACACGGCCCATGATAGATACCTGCTTCTACCACAAGTACAACGATCTTGGGGTCTTCGGTGAGCCTGGAGGAAGCACATTGAGGGAGTCCTATGGACACAAGGGTGATAACATACCGAGCCGCAAGAGTTAATCCTGATGTTCCTCCACCTATGACAACGTAATCGACTTTCACAGTCTCGAGGTCGTCTGGTGTGACGATAGGCATGGCGGGAAAGGGGTAGGTGGTAGGCTCACGAAACACTTTGTTGAAGCTTTTATCGAGCAATCGCAATAGCTTCAAGATTGGCTGGCGGAGGAGCTGTGGCGGAGACTAAGTAGTTGCTGCAGCGTGCAGCGTGAAGAAACCCCAGATTGCATATCTCTCTCCAGCCATTTCAGCGTTCCCAGATCGCTATGCCAGCGTCGTCACGTGAGAGAGAATTTTGTAACATCGCCGCGCGGTGATTTATGACAATATTTCAGTGACCTGAAGGAGGATGAAAGCAGAGTGTAAGTCTGCAGCGGTGTCCACCATCGTGGACCGAGGAATTGGCTCTCCTAATGGGCGCGTATCACTCCCGCCCTGCGCGCCAATTATGGCAGTGCGTCGGGGTAACCAGGCGGTCCGGGTTCGGACCTGCTTACACTCGCACCACGACGTGCTCTAGAAACGGCCTTCGGAAACAAATGGTAAGTGCCACAACGTGTATGGTACCTCCTCGCTGACCTTGATAATACAGAGCGGCGCTGGATATGTAGCATTACCGTCCGACTCTGCAGACTCCGATAGACCCTCTCTTTCCGCTTCACCACAGACATTACCTTCGGGTAAATCTCACGAGAATGTCATATACACCACCCCTCGTGGTGGTAGCCTGATACTACTGCATGATACGGGACGAGATGGACATGGGCACAACTACGTATATGCCTACGGCCCAGGCGGCCTCAAGGGACTCCTGCATAACTCGTTCGCCCTGCGCGCGGCCATCTTCGCGTCACTCGGAGGCTTGCTGTTCGGATACGACCAAGGCGTGATAGCCAATATACTCGTCATGCCGAGCTTCCTTGAGCGCTGGCCGGTCACACCCCTGCAGAAAGGCCTGCTGAGTACGTACCCATGCTGTCGTCTTGTACGCGTAGCTATTAACTGGATACCATTGTAGCGGCGATGCTTGAACTAGGTTCATTAATTGGGGCTCTTTCTGCTGGTTTGTTTGCAGACCACTTCTCTCGTCGACAGGCTATCGTATTCGCATGTTGTTCGTACGAGTATCTTTTCAGGCAGCGTATGTCTTCGCTAATCTGCGCTTCGTCCAGTATTATTCTGTGCCGGCTCTACATTACAATTTGCCGCAGATAAACTCTCGCACCTAATTATTGGTCGTGCTATCGGGGGTCTCGGGGTAGGCGCACTCAGGTAAGCACTGACTTGAGTTATCAGTGTCATACAGTAGTAATATTACTCCTCCTCCCGCGAAGTACACTTTCTCCGGTGTACATGGCAGAAATCAGCCCTCCCGAAGTACGGGGATCCTTGATGGCTCTTGAACAGCTCTCAATCGTTGTCGGAGCTGTAGCAGGATTCTGGACCGGTTTCGGTACTCGCAGTAGTGCGTCGTACTTACGTTGTGCACGGTTCAGCTGCTGACACCTTCCGTGACAGTAAATTCCTCCGCCTCCTGGAGGTTACCACTCTTTATTCAACTAATTCCCGCAATAATACTCCTCGTCGGGGCTCTCTTCAATCGGATTCTACCTCCTTCACCTCGTTTACTAGTCGTGCAAGAGCGCTACGATGAGGCTGCTGCTGTGCTGCGCATGCTCCGAGGTGACGAAGACGTTCTGGTACAGGTATTAATATCTCACATGTGTCACAATTTATCTTTCATGCATTGACGTTTTGCAACAGCTCGAACTACTAGAGATGCGAACAGAAGTGCTCGTGATGGCCCGCGCTGCCTCAGCACACGCACCTGTTCTCACGTCGACCCACCGCAAGCCAGGCCTCATTTCGACTATGTGTTCTGAGCTGGGCATTTGGGCCCGCCTATTCGGCCCGACGTATAGGAAGCGGACAGCCATCGGTGTCATGATGATGGTTTTTCAGCGTACGTCTAATCGAGTTTGTGTATAATCACTCGTCGATTTTACTCATAATTCCGTCACACAGAGTGGTCTGGAATAAATGCACTCCTGTATTATGGACCAACCCTGCTCTTGTCTGTCGGGTTGAAAGGTGATACAATCACGCTCTTGGTCGCGGGTGGAGTGGGGATCGTACAAGCTCTGGCTGTGTTACCAGTCATCCTATTGATTGATAGACTAGGTGCGTCAGCCCTCTTCTTTTCATCAATATGTGCTACAGCGAACTTTCTTGAAGGACGAAAGCCGCTTCTGCGCTGTAAGTGGCGTTTCTACTGGTGTCGCCTGTTCAATCTGACGTTGCCCCAGGGGGAAGCATGGTCATGTCCTTCTCGCACCTTTCCATCGCTTTATTGGTATGGCCCGATGCAATTACCTCTTCGAAGAGGACGATGACTGAACGTTGCCGCACTTACTCCAGATTAGCACATACTCGGATGATTGGACCTCCCACGCCGGTGCCGCCTGGCTCGCAGTCAGGTCCGTGCAGATCCCACTCAAACCCGTCCAATCCCTCTAATCCACCCTCCACAGCTGCATATACCTATACACCGCCGCCTACGGCATGTCCTACGGCCCTATCGGCTGGATCCTCCCGAGCGAAGTCTTCCCCCTCTCGATGCGCAGCAAGGGTGTCGCCCTGTCCACCGCCTCCAACTGGCTGAACAACTGTACGTCACATGCCACACCCACGCCCAGAACAACGATGACTGACATAGACCTAGTCCTTATCGGCCTTGTTACTCCAGAGCTGATGGAGCTGTCGGCAAAGTACGTCCTTGCTCAGAACGGGATTGGACGTCAGTGTTGACGGCGGCGGCAGGGGCACGTTCATGATCTTCGCCGTCGCGTGCTTCCTAGGCTACCTCTGGTCGACGTACGTCGTGCCGGAAACCGGGAACGTCTCGCTCGAGGAAATGGACGCTGTCTTTGGCTCCAACGCCGGGGTTGAAGACGTCAGGCTGAAGCATGAAGTGAGCAGAAATCCCAAGAGTCTACGCGTGCGCTGATGGTTGTTGACCGTGTAGATTGAACATGAATTGGGTTTGGATGCATTGATTGCTGAGCTGGTGCGCGGGCCGAGTACCACAGGTGGACCGGGGGAAGAATGAGTCTCTTGGCGAGGCACAGTCAGTCGTTGCATACCCCAAGCAAAACTCCACGCATTGTCCTAAACATCAACATCTACATCTACATACTCAACCAAAGAGCTTTTGTCCAGTTTGCTAGGGCTACATTGTTGTTCGCTAATGACTACATTCGCTGAGCACAGGTCCTTGAATGAAGCGTACAATATTGGTTATCATCCTCCTCGGACACGTTGGTGGGGCTCTTGCCAGGGCACGCCTAAAACGAGATGTCCAATCAAGACGATATTGCACTGCAGGACCCGAACTGCCTACCGAGTTTCTCGAATATCTCTCGTTCCGTCTCTGACGCGATGATCACACCTTGATGTATTGTAGAGTTAGTGGACAAATGTTTCTGCAGCATATAGACTTTCCCACCTTCATTGAACTTCTGCCGTCTGTCGCTCGGATTGCGTATCACGTTGGCGTACAGTCCGCGCTGGTTCAGCGAATATCCCATCTTGTTCGCCTTGAGGCGCATCGAGCGATTGAACTACACGCGGCGCTGTCATTTACGTGTCTTAGAGGATCTGCCTGAGGGGTACTTACGATATCATCGCCCTGCACATCCCCAATAAGTTTTGGTCACCAGAAGAGCTGAAGCCGACGTACCGTGTAGTAGAGCAGAGCCGCACCTCTGGACTTGTACGGCACCGTCAGAAAGTCTGTGCGAAATCCGTTACACCATATCACACACACAACAAGCAACGCGGAACACACCTATACGCCGTTGAAGACCCTTGGAATCCCTGCGACAGAGCCCACGATACACGAGCTCGAGGTCGTCCCAGTCCTCGGGGACGTTGAGGTCCTCTGTGATCACCCCACGCTCATGCAATTCTTTGAGAAGCCTGCGAAGGACGCCTAACGGAGTCGTGAGCTTGCGGGGGTCTTTACAGTGAAGGCGCCTACCGATGTGCGACTTTCCGTCATCGGTGGGCCGTGTGATCAGGATGTCTATATCTCCGCAGTCCGCTTTACCCCTGAAATATTCACTAAACATTGCTGGGCTACGTACGAGAGGATGAAAGGACAGTACCTGCGGAAGCTACCCATAATGTCGACAAAGAGCTTGGGATCGATGCTCAACGCTGTCCGACGGTTGAGAACTGTTGAGCACTGCTATGAGCCGCGTTACGTACCAACGGGTTTGATGAGCTCAAATATAGCCTGGGCTTCCTCCCGCGGCATCCTCGCGTTGATATCTGCAGAGCCTGAGCCGACATTTTCCTGGGAGCAGTGAGCTGGCGCACCATCATAGTACTTGAGGCCCGTATGCTGAGCGGTGGAGAGCTTGACACCGTGCTTGCCCTCTCGTATGTCGTCCAGCGTGCGACAGCCCGCGGCCAACCACTGTCGCGCAACCTTGGGACCTGCGGGGTTGTGAGACGGTTTCCTAGTACGGCAGCGGGCCTTACGTACCAACACCGTAAATGCCCTGAAACGTTTCGAGTATCGCAATCTCCTTGGTCAAAACATGGTCGAGACGGCGTAGATGACCTGTCTCGATGATTTCCATAATCTGGAAATAATAAGTCAGGCATATCATGACACGTAGCATTGAGTGGAATTGCCTTTTGTGCAGTCTTTGACCCGACGCCAGCGATTGCCAAAGCCTCTTCGGACGATTTGATGCGCGTCTTCAGTTTACGGATTCCATTGATGGCTGGCAGAGGATACGTTTGGCAACAGGTATACGGCGGAAGAGTAATGCATACCTCGGGTGTATGCCCCCACCTTGAACCCGTCCTCACGGGTGGCCCCTTGGCGGTGGACTTTCACCAGTTTATTCAACTATAGAGAGCGGTCAGAATACAATGGACATATACAATTACCCAAGCTGGCCTCATTTACCTCGTCGATGACGTCCTGATTCGGACAGGTTCCCACCTTCCCATCGGGTACTATATCGCACTGGAAGGCCTGCATACCATTTCAGCATTTCGCTCCCATCGGGGTCTACTCGATGCTCACCCCCGTTTGTCTGCTTCCAGCCGCGGCCGCGGCGTGTCCAGTTCGCAGAGGCGTGTCCGAGCGAAGCTGCAGCGGCCATGACGTCTCGCCTCACGGCCCCGGTATACGAACGCAAAAAAGGAAAGGCGACGCACCTCCGTCTCCCGCTCGGCCCGCGCAGCAGCGTAGAACTCGGCCAGGGGGTCTGCCGCACCGCCGCCGCCATGTGGTGTGGCGGCGGAAGTCGACGGCTCGCCCCGCGTCCGCTGCGCCTTCTGCACACTGGCGTGGGGCTTCTGCTCGGCTGCGAGGCCCGCAAGGCGGTCCTGCGTGAACTCCCTGCGCGATCGGATAGCTTGAGCCTTTCCCATCGATAGCGAAATATCGACACTCACGAGATCCTGCTCGCCTCTGCGTCGCCCGCGTCCGGCCGCCCCTCGACGTCCGCTGCCTTGCCCTTCGCCTGCACGCTGCTGCTGCGCCCGCGTCTGCACGCCTCGGGGACGGTGCGGCGTTCGCCCTCGGGGACGACCGCCTCAAAGACGACGTGGTCGTTGTACGCCGCGTGCTCGTGCCACCGCGCGAGGCCGCCCGCGCGCTCGCCCGTCTTCACCCACTCCCAGCGCAGGACGGGGAGCGCGTCGGGCACGTCGCGGGGGCTCTCTAGGCCGGTCTTCCGCGCGAACTGCGCCCGGTCGAGGGTCGTGACGACGTGCGTGAGGTGCGCGGGATCGTACGTAGGCACTAGCGTCGCACCGTAGCGAACGAGCTGCCAGACACCTCAGCCGGCGGAGCCAGACACAAAATCACGAGCAGCGCGGCACTCACGTAGTCCATCCTGTCCCTCGTCATCGGCGACGCGGCGCCCACGTCCCCGTCTGCGTAGAAGATCCTGAAGCCCGCTAAGAACGGCCCGCGCCCCAGCGGCCGCCTGCGCACCATACCCGCCGCAGCGAGGCGGCCGATGTACGCTGCGTACTCCGCAGGGCGCATCGCCGCGACCGCCTTCTTGCTCTTCTTCGCCGGCCGCTTCACCGGCGGCGGCGCGCTCCGCAGCCGCTCCATCTCCCGCAGGTACGCGTCCGACGCCCCCTGCCGCAGGAACGACAGCTTCGCGCGCTTCGGCGGGGGCGCAGCGGGCGGCGGCGGCGACGGGGTGGCGGGCCCAGGGGTGGTGACGGTGCTTGCGTCCGCGGTCGCAGGCTCGGGCGTCCCGGGTGCGCTGCGGGGGTTCCCAGCCCCGTCTGTTTCGCGCTCGGTCTGTTCCTGCGCTGTGGCCGCGCGCGGCTGCTCCGGGNGCTTGCGGCGGGCCAGCTGAGGTGGACGGGCTGGGCGGGCGTCGGCGGTGGCGAGCTGGTGGGACCGGCGGAGGACCCGTGCGCACCAAGTGAGCAGTTCGCGTCCCAGGCTCTTCTGTTTCTGCCGCGATAGTGGGAGCGTGCTTCCCTGCGCGGGGGCCCAGGCTCGACCTGTTGGGTGGGACGAGATCAGGTGTCAGAGACAGCGATTTGCCTTGTCCGCGGATAGCTGTGTTGTGCACGCACGTGTCGATGGCGTCGAGGGCACCGTGAGGGGTCCCCGTCGGGACACAGCCTTCGTATGTCGTGCTGTCGTTACCCCGTGCTTTCTTCCGCGGGGGATCGTCGCTGTGGTCAGCAGGCGGTCGCTTCTCGCTATGTGGAAAGGGTCTCGTTGAGGTGGCCTGATTACAGGACGGGAGCAGAGAGACTTACAGCCGCGATGGGAAGGAGGATTTTCCTCCTTCTGCGCTGTTAGATTCATGTCGCGAGGCAAGTATTTCTGTGTCGGCCGAGCGCAGCGTAGTCAGCGCTAATGAGTCTGCGTTGCGTCGGCTGATAGACAGGTTTGAGAGCATAATGGGTGAGTAAAAGGACGAGAAAGCGCATATACCGACCTGGGGGTCGACAAAAGTGACATCTCACCTGTTGCTCCTATCCAGTTGTCGTTGAAGGCGAGAGGCATACGCCTCGATGTCTTCGTCAGGTATATTCATGCGCTCTTCTTGCTCTGCAAAGAAATTAGAGAGATATTCTTGATCCATTCATGCGACAGACGAGGGAAGTGGACGAGTATGGCCGTCGTTGGTGAGCAGCTGCGAGGGCCACGCCGGGTTATTGACCAGGTGGTGGGGGTCCCGGCACCGAGCCTACCGTTTTTGGATGCCCGCCAGACGTGGCCCGGTGATTCCCACGGGTGCTCGAACGAGGTGGACTTGTGGAATGCGCTATTGCCCGAATGGCGAGTTGCCCCAGCTGGAGGTGCGACTCGGTCATTTGTACGTGTATCGAAATGAATGGGCCACGCACTGTTAGCCTCGTGCAGGGTAGAAAAGTAGGGTACTCGAGCACCGCGAGGAGCCTGAGTCATGTCACAATGACTGGGAATGGTGGCCCTGATAAGCCTATGGGCATCTGATGTTCCCTCCGTGAGCAGATGAATGGGCCTCTCTAGACCGGTGGACTCGCCGCTGGGTGGGGGACGCACTAGACACCGACCAACTGACTCAAAAGCGCAGCGACACGACGATCCCACCGATGGATAACAAGATCAATGTCGAGGAAAGAGCTGGGCAGCCGTAGAGCTTGTGCAGGACCCCGGACGTAGCGGGAAAGCCCGATTAGGCAGCTTTCTGTGCAACCACCTCAGACTTGAGACTCAGATCGTCGGCTCCTTGATGATAGGTGTCGCACTTTGTAAAGGCGGATGTCCGCAGAAGAGAAGCCACCGTCGCAGGCGAGGAGGTGCATCATCCGAGTTCCATTCCTTCCCGGATGGACCCCTCCAGGCTTCTGTCCGAGGACGCAAGCGGGCCAGGTGGGTTTCCGTCGCTCTCTGCTTGCGCTCAGGAGGCGTCGAGTGGCCCGGGCTGGCTGCGTGGGAACCGCCAAACAGCGGCAAACAGTGGACCCACAAAGAGGAGCACAACAACGACCTCCTGCGACGCCGTGCTAACCCCCATTAGTGCGCCATCAGTCTCCACCCAGGCATTCTGGGAGGCGTTTTTCAAGCGGCGCAATCCCAGCTCTCGGGTTTGTCTCGATTTCGCAGGCTTTGGAGGCGCCATCATAAGAGCTGTACTACTGCCGAGCGCCATGGCCTCTGTCCCTTACGACGACGACATTCCCAAAAAGCGCAAGTTCGAACTCCCCCATTTCGCGGACTTGGACAGCCAGCTTATCGCCTTATTCTTCTCGCCGCCGCCCTGATGTCAGAGCCTGGATCAGCATTATTTTCCCGATTGGCTGAAGGCGATGCAGACGGTCTCCTCGATTTACCTACACACCGACCCCATCGCGACCTCCCGCGAAACTCTGAGCCTCTCGAGCACTCGCCGTCGATCTCTGCCCAAGGTGAGCGGCCTCCTCTGCGCACCCCGCCCGCCGTCGCTGTCCACTCCTGCAATCGCTCTCTGATCTCCCCGGCCACGCCCGCCGGTTGTGTTCGAATATCGTCGGAGTTCTGATACCTGCTCAGCAGTCCCGCTCCAGAGGGCTTCTAGGGGCGACCCGCCGCCGCCCCTTGTTCTGCGACACGTCCTAGCATCCTCGCAGCGCAGCTCATGGCCATCCAACCTCACATTCTTCGCCACTATTCCAGCAACCCCAGCATGTACATCAACAGCAGCAACAACTCAGACGAGGACGTCCAGGACGACGACGACGACGCCTCGCTCCAGTCGGACCACTCGGACACCTCGTCAGACGTCACACAGCTCGACCACACGGACTTTCCAACGTACTTTCGAGAGCGAAGTGGACGTCTCTTCCATTCTCATGGTAACGCGCCGTACCCATTGCCTGTGGACACTCCAGAACAGCAAGTGCGTGCTCTTGTTGTGCAATTTCTTCGCCGAGTGTGGCGGTGCTGACAGTCCGTCGCCAGCGGGTCGATGCACAACACAATCTTCTCTACCGCCTTCTGGGCAGGCACTGCCGCGGGCCTGTGGCTCGAGTAGTGAGAGAGCGACGGCGTGTATTGGATATCTGCACGGGCACAGGACGATGGCAAGTAGTTTCTTCTGTGTGATCGTTGATAGCCGCGAGCTCATATCGCTTCAGGGTGCTCGACATGGCTCAAGAGTTCCCCGACGTGCGCTTCGACGGGATCGACATCGGTATGAACGCCGTCCCTGTTCGCCCTGCATCACCACAGCCTGCTGACAACCGCCCGCAGTGCCCATTGCGACCCGCACGCCCCCTGACAACGTCTACTTCGAGATGGCGGACGTCAACGAGCCGTGGCGCTACCGCAACGGCGCGTTCGACCTCGTCCACGCCCGCAGCGTCTCGATGGCGGTGCGTGCGCTCTCCGTTCTCGCTCGCTCACGCCTCACACGCCCCCCGCGCAGGTCCTCGACTACCCCGCGCTGCTCGACCAGGCCGCTCGCGTGCTGCGCCCCGGCGGGCTCTTCCTCGCGTGCGAGTGGGCGCGCACCATCCACATCCCCGGCGCGGCCGACGCGCGCGCGGTCGCGCCGCACACGCACGCCTTCTTCGACGCGGTCGCGGCGGCGCTGCGCGGCCGCGGGATCGCGCCCGCCGCGCGGCACCTCGAGGCGTGGCTGCGCGAGAGCGGGCAGTTTGAGCGGGTGAGCGCGCGCACGTACGAGATGCCGATCGGCGACTGGCCCGAGGACGCCGCGCTGCGCGAGCTCGGCGTCGTGTTCCGCGGCACCGTGATGCGCACGTACGCCGAGTCGATGGCCGTGTTCCTCGGCGAGAGCGGCTGGCGCGCGGACGCCGTCCAGGACCTGCTCCACGCCTTTGGCCACGAGCTCAACACCGTCAAGGGCATGGTGTGCCGCTACTACACCGTGCGCGCGCGGCGCCGTGTGCTTGCCTAGCGTGCGCACGCATGCACATTCAAGAACCCGGACCGAGAAAGTGCTGTTGTTCTATATGAACTCTCCAGAATATCCCAAGTTTGTATGCTGCCCTGTATGCTGTATGCACGGCCTCCAATATATGCCCCATGCCAGAACATCGTGCGAGCGTGCGCATGATTGTGTTCAGCCCCGGAACTGGAGCACGAAGCTTGTCCGGCCTCGCCGCTTCTGGACGATGTGTCAGAGTTTGCGCTCGGCAGGCTGCAAGAGCCCTGGGACGCGGCGCAGGGCGCGTGCGTGCGCGCAACCCTAATGTCCGTGTCCGCCGCGCGGGGCGGTCTGAACCGTGTGAACAGGCTGGGCGGCGGGGTGAGTTCGACATGGAGCCGAGAAACTGTGGGTCTGTGTTCATGCGCGGTCTGCATCGTAGTCGGTCTCAAGCAGGAAAGCCGTCGGGAGGACCATCGTCCGCTTCACAGGGGGGGGGCGGACTTTCGTGGGCTTGGCCAGAGGGCTCGGTAGTGTTTGGAGAAAGAACTGGGCAGGAGGAGCGGCAGACCGATGCCAGCCCTTGTGCGCTGCTAGGAAAGCGCGATTCTGGCAGACTTGCACGCCAAGGCTAGTCCTGGTAGAGTTGAACCCCGGTTCATATGCAAGTCTATGCACCACGCCAATGGTGTGGCTTTTATTTGTGTGGCGGAACCGTCAGGTATGCGTATCTTGTCTAGCGATTCCCGCGTTTCAACACGCTGTGACGCGTAGTAGACGTGGTTTGGTACGCGACATGGACAACGTCAATGTCATCGACGTCGCAGTCGTCTGCACCTTTGCGCTGCGTATATTCATGATTTTGAAGGCCTGCCATCGGTGGGATTCATTTTGGGCTGATGCTACCTGCAGGTTGTCTCATGCGACTGCACTGTTCATATGCGCGTAAGCCAGCGGGTATTAAACCTTAGTATCTCACGCCATATGACAAAAGACGCGTTGATTAGCTTCGTGAACAGTACGGCATCAGCTTGGGTAAGTTACGTAGAAAGAAGAGGGCACCGGCGACCAAACATTGTGTCACCAAGTGCGTAACGGTGAATTTCGGCGTGCACATACGAATCCAGGCAATCAAGTACGTTTTGGGGGTGAGAAACCACATCTAGAGCTGGCTATAATTGACATTCAGACAAATTATAGACCGAGTTCGTCCGCGTAGGGGAGCGACTTGATATCGCCGACTGCAACGTAGGTCGGCTTCGCCTTGAGCAGCGACGAGACAGTCTGCACAGTCGTTAGCACTGCACTATACAAGCAAGTGAAAAAGCCCACGTTGGAAACAGCTGATGCGCTGACACCGTCGAACGCAGCCAGCGCGGACTCGACGGACGCGGCGGATCCCGCCAAGACCTAAATAGCAAGCACGTAAGCGGCGTATTCCCATTGGCCGACGAGCTCACGCACCTTTGCACCGAGCACCGAGACGAGGCCCTGCTTGCCGTCGACAGCGGACGCGGCAGCAAAGCGCGCCTTCGCGACGGCCTTCTTGAAGTCCTCCGCGCCGACGCTTGTCGCGCCCTGCAGCGCCTTCACGGCCGCCGCACCTGCGGTCTTGACGTCCGCGGCGGTGGCGCCCTGCACGATGAAGCCGAAGAGCGTCGCGTCCGAGTAGGGCAGCAGCACGGTCTCGACAGACGCGCCTACGGGCAGCGCCGCGGCGATGGGCGACAGGCCCTGGGACCACTTGACGGACGGCTTCGGCGAGAGCTGCGCCGCGAGGACCGCGAGTTCGGCGGCAGACGCACCCGTCGCGCCAAAGCCGATGAAGACGGTCTCGGGGCCGCCGTGGCCCTCAACACGGGTCTCGCCGCCAAAGTACTTGCTCGACGCGCCGGTCGGGGCAGCGGCTGCGGGAAGTGCGCTCAGAGACTTTTCGACGAGGGCAGAAAGGGCCTCTTGGGAGATGCCCGTGCCGAGGACTGCGATGTTGCCCTTCGTGAAGACAGACGACGCGTAGGCCTTGATGGCCTCGACGTCAACCGGGTCGTGTTCCGCCGAGAGGAGGGGGGCGCCCAGGCCGTTGCGGAAAGCGAGACCGTGCGCGAGCTCGAGGGCACGTGTCGCGGGATTCGTTGCGGCGGCGGAGGCCTCGTCTGCGCAGACAGGAGCGACGTATTCCTGCAGTTCATGACGGGTGAACTTGGCATCCGTGACGAAGGACGAGAGCACATCGACGAAGTACTGCCTGTAAGGTCCCATCAAAGCATGAGCATTGTCTACAGTAGCACTACGCACTCGTCGCCCTTCAGGAACTCTGCAGTCAAAGCCAGGTGTTCCCGCGTCAGACTTGAGGAAAGGACTCCGCCGTAGATTTCACTTTCGCGAACCGTACCGAGGGCGGAGCGCTTGCCCGTGCTCTGTCCCTCGCTCAGTACCTCTTCCAATTAACAGAGTACACATTCGCTGACCTTGAAAGCAAAGTTTTGGAGTGCATGTGCGACGCCAGGCTTGTTCTGGTACCGACTTCCGGCTTTGACGAGGAAGGTGACCGAGGAGGCTGCTTCGCCACTGTCCGCCGCGGCCACTTTTACGCCGGCGGCGTCGACGACAGTTGCAAAGGTCCTGACCGCACGGCGGGTCACTGACGTCCTCGCTGCCAACATTTCGATAGAGGGTATGAGGGTAGAGGTCGAGTTCAGGTTCGAGCTGGCTGCAAGCGGCGGTAACTCTGCCCGGATTTGGCCGAATTTAGCAGGCGCTTCGTGCGGACGCGGGGGGGTTCGATGCGCTTTATAGCGACTTGTAGTTTTAAAAACAGAGAATGTCGGGACAGAACATTTGAAGATTTATGGTACTTCATCTGCATTTTCTTCGAGAATAAATGTTCAATGTGTGGCTCGAACGCGATTTTGTCACGTTTCTCCGTTGGCGCCAACGCTGACTTGGGCGCTTTATATAAGTAGGATATTCAGTCCTCCTACCGTCATCCTCTCGGTGCAGAGGCAAACACTGCAGGCTGACATCCTCGACAATGTTGTTTATCTACAATGAGAACGCTCACAACATTCACCCCCTCTCTTCCCCTCCTTTTACTCTGGGCGCTGGCTGCTCCGCCCCTCCTGCGCCGGACGCGAGCTGAATTCCCTCGTTCAATATGGCGTTCAAAGCGACACATCATCGCCGGCATCCACAGCTACACGACCACTATGCACGCGCAGACTCCCTTCTCATAGGCCCCGGAGGCGAGATCGTTGCAGCGTACGGTGCTGGAAACCGTATACCAGCGATACCCGAGCCTGTCACTGGTCGTCTTGTGCAGAACACCCAGGCCCCAGACGCTCAGACGCAGGCCATAAGTGTAGTGGAGGCCAGTGCGACATTGATGGTTCGTAGAATTGGCGTTATCATTCATTCTGCAAGGCTCATAGGATAACTATATGCACAGGCGTCTGACACCAATAAGCTGAGCGGGATTACATCCGCGACGGCTGCTGTCTCCAGCGGCGAGGCTTCATCCCCGTTGGCCACGACCAGTGTTTCCATGTCTGCAAGTGTCTCTAGTACACTCAATACGGATAGTTCGACTGCGACCCCATCGGACTCATCGGCCACCACTTCTCCACTCGCTTTGATTACGTCTATACCATCGTCTTCAAATTCGGACTCGACTTCTGCGGCGACCTCAACGTCAGCAGTAACTTCAACCCCCTCGTCCGCCACGCCCACCATTACCTCTAGGCCGACGTCATCTCTTACTCAGCATCGCAATGTCTACTTCGGAATCGCTCTAGCGGCAATCGCCGCTGTTGGAATAGTTGTTGTTCTTATAGTTTGGTCGTACCGGACCCGCTCTCGTACCCGACGCGCAGTCAGGAGAAGAAGGATGCTCTGGCCATGGCATCGTGGCGGTGGAGACACTGAAGACGGCCTTGGGACAACGAAGGAGTATCCCTTTGGACGTTTCGGATCGCTGAACGAAAAGGAACGTGTCGACGGCGAGCTGTCCTATCCTCAGTATCCTGCGATGACTCTTGGACCGGATGAAATGCTCCGTGTGCCCGTACATCTACCGGCGCTGAGCAGTCCCTTTCGTCCCGTGATTCCTCACCTCCAGAGTGTACCGGACTTGACTCCGAACCTTGGGTTTCTACAGGTTGCGAACTATATGCCAGGAGATACATCCAGCGAAGAAGGGAGCCGTGCCAATTCCCGTCAAGGGACCGACCCTTCGGTAGCAGACGCTCGCTCGCCGGCTGCGCCATGGGCTACGTATGGACCCGAGGACGGCTTCCAGAATCCATGGCCTCCGCTGAAGCCTCGCCGCGGACTGGGAATAAGAACTACCTCGGGCGAGTCTCGGCCAACAATCGCAGAAGATAACAAGGCCCCCGACCCTGCGGCTGCTCAACAAATACAAGAGGGATGGGCGGCTTCTATACGGTCGAGCATCAACAGCGCGCTCAGCGCTATGGTTGGCCAGCTGGATCCACCTGCTGAAGATACTCTTACAAGGCTATCGGAGCAGCGGGCGACCGCGCATGAGTTTGAAGAGACGTCCCACGAGACAGGTGTTCAATCTAGTAACACTTCCGTACTCTCAAACCCGTTCGGCGATCCGTCCGTGGACCTGGACGTCACATCACCTTGTAACCATCCGGAGGACGATGCGCACCATGATCCCAACTGCCTCTGCGAATGGTTGAAGCAGAAACAGGGCCCAGCTGTACATCTTTCCACTTTGCGCGCACCATCGCCAGACGTGACGCACGACTGCCCCTCGCCTCGCAGCACGTATGGAGCGAGCCCCGGCAAAGCCGCCTCAACACCGTCGCTGACTCTCCCAGCAATCCCCGTGTCCCGCGCTGCCTCAATATCCTCCCTGCATCAGGCCATCAAGCGCAAGCACCCCCAGCGCGGCCGGTCCAAGAAGTTCGCATCCCGAGCTATGACCGCGCTCGACCGTATGCACTCCGCGTCGGGTTCTTCTGCGAGTTTTCCGATGTCGCGCGAGTCGAGCACTGCCAGCACGACCTCAGGCCCACTATCGGACCAAGAACAGTTCGCGAGCACCGCGCTGAGGGAACGCAGAAAGCGCGTGATGGACGCGCAGAGACTGGCGGCAAGGCAGTCGCTGAAGCGTCCGAGTGTCCGGTTGGGGTCCAGACGACAGAACAATGGATCACGAGTATTGGGCGTCGCGTCGGCGCTGAGGGGGCGAATGTCGTCGTAGATGTCTCAGTTTCCTCCATATATGCATCTATTCTTACTACACGTTCAATCATGCGTGCCTAATCTCGGAGGTACAGCTGAGACATGCCGTTCATTATATCGGTAAGTATTCTCGATGATGGTTTTGTTACTTCATCGTGGCGGTATGTCACCCTGGACTGTATCTGAGGATTGACGTTTAGTGAGTCTCACAGTTCAAGTTTGGTGGTCGTCGCTGATATGGCTGAACGTAGGTCGACTAGACAGGATCGGCCTCGAGTCCATCGCCATATATTTCTGAGCATACCCCTCAAAAGCGGATCCCCGGGCTCCGACTCGGTCAATGAGGACAGCACCATTGTAAATAACAAACATAAAACGCCCACTCGTCAGCCGCTGTATATTCTGTACGCGTCAAGCTGTGTAGGCCTGAAACACAGTGAGCGGTCGCTTGGCTTTTCCAGCTTTCTTGACATGCCAACAACTGCACCCAACAGAGTGGTCTCTGCCCCCTATGTTCGTCCAGACTGGGCTTGATTGTTGACGGAAAGGGCACAGTGCCGACATGGGCGGCGCATATGATGACCTCACTTTGCAGTGCGAGGCCCTCGGAAGAGGGGTGCCGAATTTCGTTGATGCGGTACCTTGGATGATAGCGTTGAGCTAGAGCCCAGTCGTCCCTTTGTGGCGTACGTACACCCCTGTTCGTATCGCACTCCATTGTCGCACTCAAGTCCCATTTCTGACAGGTGCAACTAGTGCGCAGAGTTCACTAGTGGTGATGGAGTCTCAAGCTCACGGCGCATATCAGCACAGTGATGGACACTCCATCCGATGCTCTTCCTGAGAGACGTAATCCCACACATGCCGTTGACCGATGCTCGCGATCAGGTTCGAGCTTACCTCTCGGAGCGCCGATACGAACAGCCTTACGTTCGGGCTGGCCGCCTTCGTACCGGTTCTCCTTGCCCAAGCACCGGCGGTTCCCCTGTACAGCAGTTGTGCTGATGGTATCTCGCCCTCTTGTAAGGTGGGAAGGCAACAATTACCCGGGTGGCATCAAAATGCCTCAACCGTCTCTCAGAACGTACATAAGAGCCTCTCTGGAAGTACGCCGGCCTTGTCTCATCCTTCAATTTTCTCTTTCTTTTCTACCCTTTTTCTATTTCTTCTTAGGGCAGCTGCCCGTAGCCACCGTTGGGCATTTACGTTTTATCTAATGTCTCTCCCTACCACCGCCGCCTCGAGCGTTCACTCTCTCCCGGAGGTCGCGGAGAAGTCTCTCGCCATCCTTGTCTCGGAAGAGACCAAGGGGAGCCTTGATGTACCACAAACGACATCGGCGACTACGACGAAGAGGGGCATACGGTTCTGGCTAATTTTCCTTGCTATTTGCGTATCTTTATTCCTCAGCGCACTCGAGCTGGTGAGTCGGCCAGTTATCTGTGGAAGGACAGGCCACTAATGCACCATTAGACTGCTGTGTCGACTGCACTTCCCACTATTATTCACGATCTGAGTGGAGAAGACTTCGTGTGGGTGTCGTCCGCCTATTCTCTTGCTTCCACCGCCCTGCTCCCTGCCTCCGGCGGTATGGCCCAGGTATGTCCTATATTCGCGAAATATACGCCTTCCAACCACTAGCGCAGATTTTCGGCCGCCGCACTGCGATGCTCACCTCGCTCGGTACGTTTGCCCTGGGTAGCGCTCTCTGCGGATCCGCGCAGAACATGAACTGGCTGATAGCCGCGCGTAGTGAGTGGTCGCAGCTCATGCATTGCATCGTCCGATGGTGTCCTGACAGAGATGTGTTTCAGCCGTGCAAGGCGCCGGAGGAGGTGGGATCCTTTCTATCTCGAGCATCATCATCTCGGACCTCGTGCCACTGAAGGAGCGAGCGGTCTATAATGGGATGATCGGCATGTACGTACATCTATTGCTCTATTCTCGTGCATGATGCTCAGTCAAAGATGCTCATGGTTCATGCGTAAACTTAGGACGTGGGCTGTAGCCTGTGCATTGGGACCATTGATTGGAGGGGCGTTTGCTGAACATAATCAGTGGAGATGGCTGTTCTGTGAGCTGCGTTGATGAAACAGGTGTTAAGAGACTCAACTCTACTGCTGGGACAGATCTCAACTTGCCGGTGTCCGGCGTAGCAGCGCTACTTGTCGTGTTGTTCCTGAAGCTGCGCACTCCGGAAGGCTCTTTGCTCGAGAAGCTTGCGCGGATGGATTGGGTGTGAGTTTGTATTGACCTGGCACTGAGAGCTGTACTGACATGTGTACAGGGGCAACATTCTCATCATCTCGAGCTCCAGTGCGGTGGTCATCAGCCTTACATGGGGAGGCGTTCGCTATGCCTGGACCTCTGTGAACGTTCTCGCGCCGCTGATAATCGGTTTTTTTGGCATGATCTCGTTCGTTTTCTACGAGGCCAAGGTCGCCAAGGAGCCTTTGGTGAGTCCGCTCAAGCCCACCCTCCAGGCCAAGTGCTCATCGTATCGCAGGTTCCCTTCGCTGTCCTTTCGAATCGGACGTCCTTGAGTGGATACATCCAAACCTTTCTGTGCCCAGTCATTTCAGTGGCATCCGTCTGTAAGGTCACAACCTTTAACTCCCTTATCTGTGGCTTATGTTCATATTATTCAGTCTTCCTCCCGACTTACTTTCAAGCCTGCACAGGCGCATCGCCCATCCGGTCCGGTATCGATTGTCTCCCGTATGCCTTCGTCATGGGCGGATCCCTGGTCCTGACTGGCGCAACCATCGCCGTGTCGAAGGTCTACCGCGTGCAGCTCTGGTTTGGATGGGTGTGCTTCATCATCGCGATGGGCGCGCTGTCCACCGTGGGCGCCGACACCCCCATTTCGCAGGCAGTCGGTATCCCGGTGCTGCTGGGCCTCGCCGGTGGCATAGTGTACTCGTCAACATACTTCCCCGTCCTCGCGCCCCTCCCAGTGTCCCAGAATGCCCACGCCCTCGCTTTGTTTGCGTTCTTCCGGTCTTTCGCTGGTGTACGTACTCCCGCATTTACCCTCCGTATTAGCCCTGACGTGCTCCCGTACTTAGGTCTGGGGTGTCACGATCGGCACAGCAGTGCTGCAGACCCAGCTGAGCCATCGACTACCGGAGGACTTTGTACAGCACTTCCCCGGGGGCGTCGCGATCGCGTACTCTGCGATCCCTCTGATCCCGACGCTCGACGAGCCCCTCCGCAGCCAGGTCCGCGTGGCATTTGCGGACAGCATCCGTGTCATTTGGCTCGTGCTGATCGGCGTCGGCGCCCTCGGACTGCTGTCGTCGCTGTTCATGAAGGGCCTGCCACTCCATACACAGATCGACGAGAGCTGGGGTATCGATGGCGAAAAGCAGGGAAAGGTTGAGTTGAAGCTCGCGCTGCCCACGCATACGAGGCGATCATGAATTGATGTATTGAGCACCATATATATCCTATAGTATTTATCAGCCATTCTTCGCTATAATCACGAAACTCTTTATAAGGCAGACGTGATCTTGTAATGATATATTACAACGCGACACGGACGTACTGTAGCAAGCGGAAGTACGCCCCAGATGTGATAGTGGCCATGTTGGGAGCGTAACTCCCGCCAGCCACAGATGAGGCGAACCCTCTGGGAAAGATGTCATGGAGCCACAGAGAAGAGGCCATCTTCCACTCCGTCGCCGCCATGCGTGCTTCCTCCTCGAGCTCGAGTCTGCACTCCACGGCGTACACCGAACGCGGGCTTGCCTGGATGAAACCTCGTAGTCTTGTCTGGAGAATATCGACAGCCTCCGACATCTCGTACTTCATGGCAGCCTCCAGTACCTTCTTCAACATGGCCGTGTCCTTGATGACTGGATCCTTGATAGGATAATGAGAGCATCAAAAGGTGACTTTCGTCTCGGCTATAGGAATGTGCTGCAGAGCATTTCCCTACACCGGCTGGGTAAGCGCGAACATGGCTCTGAAGGACGAGGCGACCTGGAGCACTCCCCGTACGAGAGAGAATTCGACGTTGTCGGACTTACGTATAACGACATCAGCGATGGGGTCGCTCTCGAAGGGCGCATCTGCCTTACACGGTACGGTAGAGGTATATTCAACGACAAACGTGCTAGGCATAGTATGGACGGGTCGCCAACGAAGAGGTCGTGGTAAGGGTTTAGGCAAGGTCCAGGTTAGGCGGCTCAATTCGACGCACTCACTAGTCACGGGGTCCGAGTCGGAACAGTGCAGTTGCTTCAAGTTCAAGGAACCCTTCTGGTTCCACACATCGCAGTTGCCTTGCTCGCCGCTCTTCTAGCTATATATATGCGTGAAGGGAGATAGATGGCATGGCTTAACCACATACTTGCACCTCTTCCTACTATTCAATTCAAATAAAAGAATGGCTAAAAGCGCCTGGGCGGCGCAGTACTAGTCTCCTTTAACGAACCCTCACTCACGACAGGGTGCCGTGCGAGCGGGACCTGCTTCGACGATGGCCAGAGAAATACCGTGGCGAGCGACCCACGAGACGACCATGGTGGGTCATGCATAGTCATGGCCGCCTCACTGGAACTAAGGAGGGTTGCAGGGCCTATGACGGCCTGCGGAGGCGCGAGAGTGTCCTAGCATGCGTGGAGTCGATGAAGAACTGCAACGCAGTCGAAATGCTGAGTTTTGTACACCAAAGTTGGTGGCGAGAGTAGCTCACAGGGTCACGTCGCGCGACCATCACTGAGACCCCGTATACCCTTGAGCGTCGCTTGTTGAGGATCAGGATACTAAGATAAGTACTATAAGTGACTCCACTGAGCATTATTCACGTAGCATGTCCCTGGAATCTGAGGTATCCTCCGTTAGACTACATACAACATGGAATACAGAGCGATCTATGAATACACTGAGACGTTCACAGCTGGCTTGCAATGCCCCTCAATGACTCGGATAGTGTGCAAACAACATAGTTATCGTATCATCAGGCCTGCCAGGAATAAAGGAGGGCCTCAAAGCACGTCTTCACCGGGGATGACATGTATCAAAATTGCGCTTGCCCTGGAATCTCTTCTGGCCAAATACATCCTCTTCGTCCTTGAAGATGATATCGCGCAGCCCGCCCCCGCTCTTCCACGCTGTGATCAGCCTCGGCGCGAGGACCAGCGACGTATATCCCGCCCCGAGCATCTCCCTGATCGTGTCGTGCTCGCGCTTCAACCCCTCCGCGAAGAGACGGCGCACCGTCGGCGTTGCCTCTGCCGTACGCAGCACGAGCTCCTGCGGGCACTCCTGCGGCTGCGCAGAGCCAGTGAGCACCGCGGCGAGCTCGGGCGGCGGGACTGCGAGCGCGGAGTCGTACAGCAGCGGGCACGGGGCGCCCGTCGCGGGGTCGAGTAGACGCCACTGGCACGCCGGCTCGGTGGCCTGCACGGGGTCGCCAAAGTGCACGAGTGCGCGCGGTGCCGCGGGCTGCGCGAGGAGCGTGCCCGTCGCGAGGTTGCGGAAGACGAAGCCGCCGTTGCGCGGGAGCGCCTTCCACATGTGGTGCGCGTTCGTGAGGTTGCAGCGCCCCGCGTTCGCCGCGACGTGGCGGCCCGCAAACGCGTCGAGGGTGCAGAGGCCCGCGCCGGAGCCCGTCACGAGTGCGAACATGTCGTCGCCCCGGCCGTTGTCCTGCACGACGTGCTGGAAGTACCACGTGCTGGCCGCTTTGAACTCGCTCTGAAGGAGGACATTGGGACCGCGATTGTTGTTTGGCGTAACCGTGGCATAGCTCCCTGACGCGATGTTTTGCAGGACAAACCGGCGGCGAGGAAGAATCATATCAGGAAGAAGGCCTATAGAAAAGGCTGGCGGGACGTGTGACAGCGAGGCGTAGGGAACTCCGGGGAGTGGAACCCGGATGAGAGACCACTCCTGGCTCAGGCGGGGAGAATGAGAGTCCCTCAAGCTCGTCACATGAAGATAATCGCATCTCGTACCCGCTGGACACTCTCCATCTAGGACAGTCGGTGGTCCATGGCTCCGTATGGTGCAGTAATCATACCTGTATGATTGATCAGGCATAACACAAGTGACGACCTGCGTCGCACGTACGAATCAGCAGCCCTTGAGCCATACAAGGACCAAGTTTGGTTAGCCATGCCGTGGGATGCCTGGCAAATGACCTGAGTCCCATCTTGCGTGTGCCCGCAATATACATCCAGTGATGCGCCGGTAGCAAAGTTTCGGATAGTGTAGTCGGTTTCTTTGTGTCGCTTGGCCGACACAAACCAAATTTGGTACGGAGATAGTCCGTCCTTTGATGGAGCCACGCAAGCATGAAGATAAGAAGGTGATGGTCGCCAATGCTCAGTCTCGACAGCGCGACCGTTTGCTGCATTCTGAATGAGGTACAACCCGTCCGGAATACGGAGCGGATGTGTCGTGCTCAGAGGGAGGCGCGTCGGTGGCTGGTGTCCTACATGAATACTAGTATGCTGTGATGACCATAGGAGACATACGCTTAAAGATATGCCTGAAAGCTGTCGGACCATCATTTGCTGGGTAAGGCGTAAGTTGACGCTTGACTGGATCTAGCAGGGCGAAAAATCTGTCGGAATTAGCATACGAATGAACGAGAAGCAGCTTACCTCGAATATCTGGAAAGCATGGCTGAGCTGCGCATCGAGAGACTTGACGGCTGCCGCGTCTTCCGCCTTATTCCACAGCTTCTGGTAAGTCCTCCGTGTAGAAATCTCTTGTGTAAACTCCAGTATATCGTTCATGGTCCTAATACGCTTGCATGAGTGCGTCTCCATGACATAATCCATGGCAGCGAACGTACTCTGTCAACTGCTGAAGGTCGCTCTCGAGCTGCCCGGTGACCTCTTCGAGGGCGTTGGCAGACGCCCTCGCCACAGCCAGCACGATGTCCTTCGCGCGCATGGCGATCTTGCGCACCGCTTCATTCGTTGACTGTACCTCCTACAGCTGCACGATCAGTCCCCGACCTCGCTCAGACGATCTAGGGACTAGCACTTGCCTGCACGATCTGCAGCAGTTTGATGGTTATCCCGGTGATGTACTTGATGCACGGCAGTGTGTTCACGGACTCGAGGACGTTTTGCAGCGCATCCAGCCCGCCCAGCGACACAGGCAGCAGTATGCCTGAGGAGCCCTTGGGGGAGGTGACCGCATCGCCCACGGTCGAGAAGGTCTGAATATATGTCGGCTTGGTTGCAAAGGGTACTGGAGGTCCCTGCGATGCCATAGTCACTGGTCAGTGTGGTGGTAATGTACAGTCCTCTGTGTGCTGTTGCTATCGGCAGCGACTTGACGGTGTCTCAGCGCCTTGAGGCTATGCATTGACTCCGTTGAATACGGTCTTATATAAGGAACGAAGTGATGGGGACATGAACAGGCTCATTGTTGATAACATGATGCGTTGTTAGATTGTCGGCTTCTCTCTGATCGATCGCGAAGCTCTGCAATTGATGGGACGTAGTATGTCGGGATACCTACCCTAAATATTGATACCCTTGACATACAAAGACCTTGAAGCTTTGGGTTCGGTGCGCGATTCATCACGCCATAAGTACTAAGTACCAGAGGCGAGTGTGACGACTCGCGAGGATTTTTACAAATGAGAATGCTTGACTCGTCACCCGGTACAGTTATATATCCCACGACATTTTCATTGTTCAGTGAGAATACGCATAGATCGCTGTACCAACGAGCAATCTCAGCAGGGATGTGTGATCTACCGCACGATCTTGAAGGGAATCTACGGTGGTGGTTTTATGTTAACCTCAATTAAGCCATTAACCGCAGGTCACTCACATCGTCGAGAATATCTCTGACGGCATTGCCCAATGTTTTGCTCCCTTGACACAGCTGCGCCAGGGAAGTGCCGATGCTCAGTCTGGCCTCGAGCCTGCTTTGGATGAGGTGCGAGCCGGTCACGATGACAGGCACGGAGATGTGCTCGAACGCACACGGCATGCCCAACGCCGCCACGGCCGCGAGCGGTATCGCGTCCTCGCGCGGCTGAACGGTCCACGCCGGGAGGACGCGCCCGACCTCGCCGATCACGGCGTCCTGCGCACGGCGGTGGTACGTGAGCAGCTCGTACAGCGCCGACGCGGGGACGGCCTCGAGTTCGGGAATCGCGAGGCCGCGGAGGAGGTCAATCCCGCGGATGCACTCGAGTATGTTCTTGATGCCCACCGTGTGCCGCGCGGCTGCCGTCGTCAGGTCCGCCCAGCCGAGCTGGACGCCGAGGAAGTAGAGCCGCACAGAGTGTGCGTCCACCATCTTAAGGAGCTGTCGCTTGAGCTCGGCGGTGACACCTGTGAGATCGTATTCGAGCGTGAGTCGGAGGAAGGCGATCACGGTAGAGACCGATTCGGATTGGATCGTGTTGAGGGGGTAGCAAATGTACAGCAGGACGCGGAGCATAGAGCTTTCGATGCTGACACAGTATCTTGACATTTTATTTGAGCGTGCAACGCGGGTCGCTCGTTGGATAAGACCGTCGGCTGCTGAAAGCTTCAAGACGAGTCGATGGACACGAAAGTCTACTCCGTCGGAAGAGCGGAGAATGGTGTCCCACTCGCCATGGCCAAAAGCATCGCTGGACCCTTTCGACTCCATGATCATAGAAGTACGTAGCAATTCAACGTTGACTTCTGCATCGCACAAACTTGCGACGAACTGGTCTTTGCGACTGAAGTTGCAGCGCCGGCGCGGTTGGAGGAGATAATGAAGGAGTCGCAGATACGTGCCTGCGGAAAGCTGCTCCATCTCCGGAATGTACGCAAAGTCCGCGTCCTCGAGAGTTTCGTACGGCACACCGGGCGGGGTGCCTTCATGTGGGCCGCCGCAGCTGGCTCTGAGCCAGGCATTGGCGCCGCGTGTCGCTTCTTCGTCGTCATTCGCATGGCATGCGGTGGCGAACATATAGAGCTCGTAGTTGGGGATAAGCGCACGTAGCCTCTCAAGTGCGATGTCCTCGGCAACCTGGATTTGGTACTTGCGAGCGGCCTTCCACAGATCTCCTGCGAGAGAGGGTGAATCGATCGTTGGACGACGCCCTGGATATATCATGCGCAGGAGGCAGTCCATTGTCTGGAAATTTTCTGTGACCTCGAAGGTTTCGAGGTCGTATGCGAGCGTGGCGCTCATGGGGCTGCGTGGAGGTGAGGGAACGATGCCAAACATCTCCTCGAAATATGTCGAGGCCAGAGACAAGACAAGTTTATGAACGTAGAAGACGGCATGATCACAGGTTTGGATGGCAAAGTCGGCCGTGGATTTTGCATGGAAAGGAGCATCGGCCACTGTGAACCCGCTAGCCGTAGATGTCATCTATGCACTATATGGTTCGAAATGTGAACGCTATCGGCTTCGGGATCCTGTATCCAACGGCAAAGTATATTAGAAGTGGCTTCGACAGCGATGATTTCAGCTGTAAGCCTTCCCGTGGCGTAACGCACCAGTGGTTCGTGTAAAAGCAGCCTCGAGTGCCAACCAATCTGTTCGTGGTGCCATGGTATCATGATGATGGTGCGGTTAGAATGACAGCAAGCGCAGCTCAGGGTACTGATATAATAATTACGTAAGCTCGCCTTACTTACTTTGCAATTACTATCGAGCTGACATGCAATAAGCGGAGTTTGAAGCTAACCTTGACACGAGTAAGTTTACCCTGTTACCTGAATACAACGTTAACAGAGCGTGCAGTCTTCTTCATAGCCATCTCACTATAGTAATCGCGTCTCAAATCACCGATAAATCCAGGCATTGCTTCAGCTTGTACGCGTAACCACCGTCTGATGCAGCTGTTACAGTAATCTCCATTGCTAGTACATCCAATTTCATGACGAGAATATCCTCTGTGTACTCTGACTAGGAGGATCACACATCGACAGCTACCCACTACATCTCACCTCTGTCGCCTTCCGCCACGGAAATTTCGGTGTCGGTTCCAGGGGACACACAGCAAATAGAGCCTTCGACCAAGGTCAATGCCTCGCCATCCGCGCTGACCTTCATCCTCCCCAATGTGACAATGCCCAGCGTCGGACCATCCACGGCAGCCAGTGTCTCCGTTTCTCCCTGCTTCAGCGCCGTCCCGAGCACGACAGACTCCTCCAACGGCGGGTCGTACGCCTGCGTCTTGCCGGTCTTGCTCTTCGCGTACCGCGCATGGGACAGCCGCCTGTGCTCCTCGCTGTGCGCGGTGAACGTCAGCGCGCGCACGAAGTCCGCAGTGCGGCGCTCCGCGGGGGCGACGAAAGCGACGTTGAGCACGTTGTCCGAGACAGTCATGCACCCGATGATGTTGCCCGCGAGATACGCGTGCGCCTCGTCGGCACCAATGTACACGGCCTCCCCGCTTGACGAAGTTCATGAAGAACACGGTCGCGAAAACGCCGACGTCGCCGGCGTACTGGTCGTTCACCGTGCGCACGAGTCGCGTGATATCTGGCGGGAACCTGCTCGCGCCGCTGGCGATGCGCTGGAGGGACGAAGCGACGAGGGGGGCTATCGCAGCCTGCGGCCGCTGGAGGAGAGCGGTGTAGACAGCCTTCAAAGCCTCTTTCTATGGGCTCGCGACGAACGTATCGACTATCTTGTCATCGCCGATAGCCTCGCAGAGGTCCTCGCTGGACGTGATGTGTTCACGAATCTTGCTGAGGGGCTGGAAACCGACGAAGCCCGTGAACGTGACGCCCTCTCCCCACGAGCCTCCGTCGATGGGTTCGCCAATAGCGACAACGATCTCTGGCTTGTGGTTTGGGTCCGCAAAGTTCTCTGGGTCTTGCTTTGCAAGTTCTTCAGCGATTACTCGGTCCGGATGGAATTGAAGCGGCAGCGCCTTCTCTATGGAGAGAATTTTGAACAGAAAGGGTACGTGTTTCGTTTCTGGCCACTTCTGCGAGGAAGCATCTCCGAGGTAGTACTTGGGGTCGGAGAAGATAAGATCTAATAGAGACTTGCGTGGGTCTGAAAAGAAATGGGCGGGCCCGTTCTGATGGGTGCCCATCCATACCTGAGAATGTAAATTAGACGGCGCGTACGCATTCAGACAACCGTAGAACATACCAGCGCGTATGATTTCTTCTCGTCCACCTTAAAGTCGGAGCCAGCCGCGTTGGTACCCAGGTGTGCAACGAGCGAAGCTGAGCCCTGTTTGCCCCAATCGTACTCCTGAGTCGAGCCTCGAAGGCGGATAATCTTTTGTGCAGAGGGCATGGCGAGGTAGTGGCGGCCGTGAATCTGCTCGTCGTCGAAGCCACCAACGCGTTAATATACCTCGCCGCCGTGGCGCACGGTCCACTCGATGACGTCGGTTGAGCTCGGTTGAGCTGTAGAGGTTGCCGATTAAATCAAAATGAATCTGATACAGCAAGAAAGGCAAATAGTAGATAAGATAACCGTGTGAGAGTGACTGGATAGCGGGTACGAGTTAGGGTTTTGCTTGATTTTTGGTGAAAGAAGATGCCGGCGATAGAAAGGTCAGACATGGCCGACATGATTTGTTGCGAAAAGAGGAAGATTAGGACAAGCATCGAAATAGGACTACGCATCTCTCCAGAGCGAGTAGTCGGGGTCATGCAAGGGCTTAGGAGTTCCAAGAGGGTTGACCGGGAGGATGACGTATTCGTGAGAGTAGGAATAGTGAAGACATGCAACTAGGCGGAGCGAGGGAATCGCCTGAGCGACAGCACGAGAGGTATCGCGGCCAATGACGTTCCAGGTGACGAGTGATCTCAGGTGCTTGAATTGTGAGAGCACATCGATGAGTTCCGTGTCCTAAAGGTTGGGTTTTGAGACGCAACCCTACTGCAAGACAACGTGGACACTTACCGACGCGTTGAAGAAAGGTATAAAACCCAGTGAGCGTAGTTCGGGAGAGCCTTTGACTAGGTGATTAAGCACTCTGACGAGCGTCCCCTTGCTATAAGGCATGTTCATCCGCAGCGAGCGCAAACTTCCAGCGCCACCACCTCGCACGAAGCGTTCGATGTAGCTAGTCCAGCTATCGTCCTCGTGTGCACAAGGACCACATATCCATATATGGCTGAGGGTGGCATTGGGGATACACTTGAGGGCAAAGCGTGGGCTGTTAGTGTTCAAGAGGGACATTGACGATGCGAGATTGGTAGAATAACCTGGCTCGACTATGTTCATACGGTCCAGAGCCTCGGCGGATTCGTCGTCGGAAAAGCATTCTGTCCAATACAGCGTTTCCAGGGCTCGCTGGGAGCGGAGGAAGTAAAGTAGGTGGGCGTCGAAGACAAAATCGGAGTCGAAGTGCCGAAGAGAGAACGTGCAGCCAGAAAGTACCCAAGCGTTTTTGTTGCCAGTGGGAGCCGACATGTCGTTGGAAATCTTGAGTACTTCGAGGCGCGGGAGGTCGTGCAACAGCCGGGCAATGCGCTCCCAGTACTCCTGGTTGCGCGCCTCCGAGAGGTGTAGCTCGGTGTCCTCGTTGGAAATTTGTAGCGAACGGACGAGCATGTGGCGATGGGGAGATGAAGTGATGAGATCACAAAGATACTCGGTGTGGGAGCGACGCGAGGACTTGACGGAGCGGTAAATGAAGAACTCTGCCTCGCCTTGCATGCTGTGGCATACAACGCTGAGGCTACAAAGGTCACGCATGGAAGGCACATGTAGAAATATATGCCGATATAGCTCGGTTGGCAGGTGTGGTCCGGGAGCGTCTGTAGCCATGGCCTGAATCATTTGAGAGCCCCTGACTATCTCAGCATCGAATTAGCGCAGAAATAGGCACTGTGTGGAAACGCGCAGCTTACTGGCAGCGGTTAGAAATAGATCTGGGGTAGTCCTCAGCGGCAGAGGGGAAGTAGAAGCGATAGACAGCGTCATGACACCTTCGCGTTATAAAGCTCTCCGCGCCGGAGTTGGCCGAGTCTATGATCGCAATGCTTCCGCCCTTATTGAAAGCGGTGTGAGGGGTCTGTCGTCTATGCATAGGACCCTGGGTACCTTCATGTGCTGCATGCAGCATGACAATTCGATATGTGTGATCTGTACATGTATGTATCACCGGACTGAATGTTTCGTATAATCGATGAGATGTCTTCGCGTGTGAATCGATGTAGTGCAATTGAAGAACCTCTACAATCAGTCAATACTGTGATCATACGGAGGAAGGAACATCGAAACAGTGAGTAACGTAAACATGCTCGCCTTGAGAGCAGAGAGAGTCAGACTCATCGCATAGCATAGCCATCAGCATAGAGCAGTACAACTAGTCGCAATCCGTCCCCATGCTAGTCCAAGCGGGTAGGGAAATCGCCCGACTGCCCTTGCGCTCCCAAATGGCCCTGACTTCGCGGAGTAGACGGTTTACTGTAAACGGGTTTCGTCAGAGTGCGGTATAAAATGTGGATCCGTGGCAAGTGTTTGTCAGTTCGTCGGACTGTGGTGTAAAACCGGGTCCCGTATCAAGTCGTCTAGACTGGTGTAAAATCTGGACCCGTGTGAAGATTCTTCAAGTCGTCAGACTGTGGTGTTAAACGTGGACAAACGCACGCACTCACGACGGTGTTTAATACGTCAAGAGAAGATGAAGGCGAGAAGGTTCTTGTGTTTATGGAGGCATCGGTAGAGTGTGTAGGATTCTCTCCTTCACGCTTTACAAAAGCCACCATCAAACCAAAGGTGCGCCGAGTTGCCACTCGATGCTGCAAAGTCCTGTCGATGTCGAGTAGAGGAACATCCGCTCTAATCCCAGCTCTGGGTTATTGCAGGGTGTCTCGGGATAGAAAGTGCCATTCTGCAAGAAGCTATGAGGCAAACTTGGGCGACAGTGAAAAGGAGGATGGACGTTTTGTGTAAAACGTACGTGGGAAGATCGAGCACAAATTCGGCAGCCAGGATCCCGACGGCGCTAAGATTACGCAATGATCGGCGTCGGGATTCGGGATCGGGGCGTCGAGGAATACTTATTGCACGCCACCCACATCCTCCACCAGCACGAAAAGAATCACCATAGACCCTAGGCCCCCGCTTTTTCGATGTTCAAATTCAGTTGACATTATTCAGTCAACGAAATAACATCACCTAAATCTACCCCCTTTGTCTTGTCGTTTGCAGGACAAGTGGTCTTTCAGCACTTTTGCCCATGATCCTGTGTCTTCCTCTCTGTCCTCTAGGTTACGACCATGTCGTCATACAATCGCGCGGATCCAAGTCCTCGTTTGCTAGGAGATATACTGCTCGGGCCAGAGACTACCATCTCTCACATAGCAGCAACAGGACAAAGAACACGAGGCAAGTGGCACCCTCATCACAACGGCATCAAGGGCTACCCCGTGGATCAAACGGACGACGTGGAAAATTGCCTCCTGCCACTGAAGACGCCGTCTCTGTGGGTTCTAGGCCACTGCTTCATGCCACTGGGGAAGCGGAAAGCCCTATGGTTTCTTGCTAGAATCACTATGTGACGAAACCCTCTGATCGTTTTGCCTTTTCAAGTATGATGGCGCCTACGTGGTGGCATCATCGTGGTAGCGAACATGACATTCATCCAATCCGCGCTGTCGCACCGCCTACACGCTGCTAAGTTGTCCGTTCATTTCTCAATACTGCCTTAGTTTACTCACTTATAAAAGCCACGCAATGTGAGAGTGGCAGGGCGCTCAAGTTCCCATTTTCTTGCACACTGCGTGGCGTCTCCGACCTGTCACCGCTACACAATGGCACACTTTGCTATTGGCGCCTGGACCAGGAATTACAACATACCACCGCTTCCATGGAGATGTCACAATTATGTGCTGCCGCGGGCAACAGAGGGATGGAATGTAGAGTGTAGGGCCACATGGACCAAATCAATATTTAAACCGCCAAAACTCCAGGGTCGTCCCCTCCCGCTGCCTGGTTTGCCTGCTTGCCACTCGCCGTACTTCAAGGCCACACCAGAACACATTACGGACATGAATGAACCCTCTACATCGAGTTCTTACCACAGAAGAACTCACCGCTCTCACTCGATTCTGTGAGTACACCCGTCTCAACCGTTGTGTTCCTTTTTAGTGAGCCACTGCCGATACTGAGTCCATTCTTAGAGAGCCCTGGGAGATGAAAGGTAGGAGGAGAATGCCCAGGGAAAGGTCACCGTCTCCAGACGAGCCCTGGGTGCCTCCAGATGATACCACGCCAGCATCAAGAAGACAGAACCGGGAGGGACTTGAACTGGCTCCTGAGTCTCCGGAACTGCTACCCCTCTCCACTCTTCCTAGTGACATAGCAGATGAACCTTGGATGCCCCCCGCTTCTCCCGACGATCCACCAGCTGGCACCGACCCTACATTTTCACGCAAGCACAACGTTGAGCTAGCTCCCGAATGGGACTCGGATGGGGAAGAAGATGTGGACATGGAAGACAGCGCCTCAGAGGAAGAAGAAAACTACCCCAAACAGAGGTCGTCGCATCATCAGTACACGAGAGAGCGAAACCTCAACACACCGCCTCGGCCATCCCAATCGTCTGTCCACCGCGTCCCGCACTCGACTCGCTCGGCGCGTGTCTCGCCCTATGCTTCGCACCCTCCTACACCCCGCAGGCAAGCCTCCCCGAGCCCACCGCCGTTCGCATACCCACCAGCGCCGCTGCACTTCACCCCCAGCCGCACCGACAAGGCCTCATCGGCAGCCCCACCCATCCCCTCGCACAATCGGGACGCGCCGACGTCCTGCCCTCTTTGCCCCTACGAGCCCGGGCACGGCCGCCACTCGGACTTGCGCAGACACATGGAGACGCACTACGAGAAGGACGCCAAGTACGTATGTTGCGGCGTCCGCCTCGACCGCGCAGCGGACTACGGCATCTCCGCCGCGGACGCGTGGGGGCACGTGTACGATTTCCACGGCGAGGCACGGGTTGGCTGGTGTTGGCAGGTGTTTAGCCGCAGGGACGCGCTGCTGAGGCACCTCAATAATTCGAACCTTGGGTGTGTTTGCGATGCCTACAAGAACTCGCGGCGCAAGGCCAAGGCGTGATCCTGGCCACAGTCCATTGATCGGCAAGCCATGTCGGTCACGCTCAGGAGGACGATTCGCGTGCTGAAGATGTTGGACTTTCATAATCAATTGTTTCCCGTCTTTCATGGATGTATTTTTTACGCATCTCCAACAACACAATAGTGCACACAATTTGTATCATAGCATGTACATAGATTTCTTCTTGCGTAGGATTTACACTGGTACAGTCATAATGTTACGGTGGCAAGGAAATAAACGAAATAAATACTTGAAAGATGTTTTCCAGACTCCTACCAATAGAAGCATGCATTATTTCATACTCTTCCCAGCTCCCGTTCCACGGTGCCATCGCCATGCTGAAGTTGCCAGTATTCTTACGCCGAAGATTTATATAGTTCGCCTTCTAAGCCTCATAACCTCGTCCTTGGTGTGGTGTACACCCTTACTTAGCCCGGTGAACAGCGCCACAATAGCATGTTCAAGCAAATGGCTAGCCAATGTCTGCGCTCGTTCACCCACAATAACTTTCCGTACATCGGTCCCACCAACGCATATACAGCCTTCAACATAGAGTCCTCTGCTTGGATCTTCTGAACTTGCCTTTGACAACCAACATCATGGTGTACATCCCCACTTTTCGGGCAGCAATAAATACTAATAATCCGCGCAAATTGAGCGGACACGCAAGATCATGACAGAGCAGGCGCGCTACGCGTCGCGCCTCGTAAACACCAACGGCATCCGGATAGGTCTGGCAGTAGTATCAGCGATCCATCGTATACGAGCAACCTTCAAATACGCACGTCAACGTGAGCCCTGCTTTCGCCCGCAGGATGCGCGCCTGGCGCTGCTCCAACGTCTCGCCCGCAAACTGCGGCTCCTCCTTGACGGCGATCTTGTACCGCGAGACGAGCATCGTCAGGATGGCGATGCCCTCTGTCTCAAAGAACCTGTTCCACGAATCAGCAACGCAAAGGGCGGCAAAGTTGGGACGTACCGGCGGCCGAGACACGCGCGCGCGCCGCTGCTGAAGGGCAGGAAGGCGTCCCGCGGCCAGTCACCGAGGAAGCGCTCGGGCTTGAAGGCGTACGGGTCATCCCAGTACCGCGCTGCAGTGCGCCATTGAGGGCAGGCTCACGGAGGGAAGAGGGGGACGTACGGTTGTAGTGCAGCCCTGGGAGGTGCAGGATGATCCCGGTGCCCTGCGGGACCGGCACGATGATCTTGTTGCCGTCTGCGTCCTGCGTGTGAAGTGCGGTGTCTTCCGCTGCTTTCTTGGGGACGTTGTGTGCCTGTTGGGCTGATGAGTATTGCAAGGGTGCTTCAGGTAGTGAGACGCTCACAGGAGGGAACATTCGCAGTGTTTCGTAGAATACACTGTTTGATATTTAGCACCCCTGACGGCAGAGGATGCTTGATTCGCAAATCACGTACGCCATGGACTCAGTAAACAAGTTCATTTCGTCGTATGTCTGTGCACAGGTTTGTCAGATTTATCATATCGGCGTGCAGGGGAATGGGCGCACGGGTATCCTTCCATCGGGTATAATGCTCTTGATGTGCTTGTACAGATTCTCTTGTTTTTCTGGATACAAGGCGAGAAGGCCAAACGCAAAGCACAAAGTATGTGCGGTCGTCTAACATTGAAAACAGTCAGCAGCGTTGCAGGAGCTGACTGCAAGCCAACGATACCTCGTGTCCTGTACGCGGGAAGAATAAGAGATGTGATGTGTAGTAAACGATTGGATACGTACCAGCAAGTAAAAAGATGAATATATTTCCTGGTGCGTGAATGAGTCGAGGGTAACGAGTTCGGCAAAGGTTATACCTAGTAGTTCTTGATCTGTTAATTTAACGGAACCGGTACCGTCTAATTCGTCTTCACTCGCTTCAAGCAAACTGCTGAACAAATCGTAACGTTCTTCTTTCTTCTCCGCAGTCCGACGGGCGTGAATCATTTCCCGCATGTATTGCTAACAAGAGGTCGTTAACCAACACCACCAGTAGCTCTGATATGCTGCGGGAGTGACTTACCTCGAGCTCTTCAAATGCGATACAAACTTTCTTCATGCGTTGGGTTGGAAAATGCTTCATGATCCACCCTGGGACCGCGATCTTGTAAAAGACGTCGAGAGAGACTACGTGGAGCGCGTCCTGCCATTTCGCTGTGGGGTGACATTGATGGAAACTTCGATCTCGTTAGACTCACCTTAAACGCCATCTTGTGATTTGGAGGAACGACGAGATCATCCTTCCACGAGATACGTCTTCCGAATCCGGCGACGCCAATGACAAACAAGGCAATCTTAGAACTTGGGATTAGTCCCTCGTATGGTTTTCTTTCGGAACGCATGGACGCACAGGGAGCGTGACATCTACGGCGTGGTTCACCACAATTTGCTTTTGTTCGCCCCATACGTTGTCGAATAAATCTATCATAATCTTGACGGTCTCGTCCCAGACAAGGCGGTTGTTCCGCTGCCAGAAACGGGATGAGGGGGGGCGCACAGGACCACGTAGTGGACATCGTACCTCTGAAAAGGCGGGCGCGCTGACCTTCCTGAAGCGCTTCCACTGCTCATGCTCCGACGCGACGATGTTGGGACCGAAGAACGCCAGGACCTCGTACTGTATGACTGGCTTTGGAAAACGAGCTCGAGAAGTGGTGATATCCTACAATTATTTGTTGGGGATGCAATGCCTGACATTCAGCGAAAAGTCCTACTTTAATTGCCGTGGCGTCGGCCACTTGAAGGACCACCTCGGGCTGAGGAAAGACAGAGATCTTTGAAGAAGCATGCGTGAGGGAGGCCAGATGAGACGGCAACGACACTGACCGTGCTGATTATGTCTACGCCGTATCGCTCAAAGTCTCTATGTTTTGTGTACCAGGACCGCAGACCGCCTTCACAAATTCCACCGGGGAGTCCTTCTGGAACCAAAAATCCAAAGATCCCAAACGGCGTGATGATGTTGCGCGAGCCAGGGTGGCCTCTGCAGGCGTGTCAACGCCGGCAATATCTCTGCAAAGGCGGCGAATAGCACATACTGGACAGACCGCAGCGCTGCCCGATAGCCAAAGAGCCGCTTGACCACGAAGAGAGCGAGGGTCGACAGCAGCACCAGCGCAACGGTGTTCATGGCAGGGCGGCGGTGTGGGTCGAGAAAAAGAGCAGTTCCGTCAGAGGCAGGCTACCATGTCAACATAGATATACCGCAGGGGCCAGAAGAAGTCGTGGGTCCGCCCTGGGGATAGTCAGCCGAAATTTGTAATACCTGCCGTGGGTCTAAAAACATACCGCACCCACGAGCTCGTCGGTCCATAATAGGACTTTCCCAGATGAACTGGCCCAACATGGACGAGCACATCGTGAGAAGATCACCTACACACTGTTGCTATCAGCCCGAGCTTGCGCTCCTCCAGGTACGCCGCCGCGGGTTTTTGCCGTACAAGCCCTCAGTGAATAGTTGGTGAACGCCACAAAACGACTGTTGATGTGGGCAGACATTGTAAATCAAGGAGATCAGGAACAACAGGGCGGTCAGCAGGTATATACAAGTGCGAGCCAGACTAGCACGCTCGCCTGTGTTCCCCCAAACGCTTCAAGACGGACCAACGGCCAACATGCTGTACAGAAACATCCTGAGAAAACCACAGGTGCCAGGCTCGGCGCCCAGCCTTTCCCGCGAAAAGATGGAAATATCGTAGGTTCAGTCAAGCGACAGGCGACAGCGCATCGGGGTGGCGGGACAGGCGCAGCAAGTGGCTTTATCTCCTCTTGAATACCAGTGGCATACGGACCGGTCTGCGATAACAGCGGTCAGGTGTGGAATACCTCCGCGATAGATGGCAACTCACGTCGTAGTGACCCCTCGCTTGGACCGTAGGACGCGCTCCTTGCGCTCTGCGAACGTCTCGCCCGCAAACTCTGCTTCTTCCTTCACCTCTATCTTGTACCGGGACACAAGCATCGTCATAATAGCAATGCCCTCCGTCTCAAAGAACCTAGGACGACAGATTTTAGCCGCGCAGAACCTGCGAGAGCGAAAAGGATAACCACCGTCTGCCCAAACAGGAACGCGCGCCCCCGCTGAACGGCAGAAACGCATCACGCGGCCAGTCGCCGTGGAACCTCTCCGGCTTGAACGCATGTGGGTCATCCCAGTAGCGGGCTACCGACAAAGATGGTGAGATGCTGCCGGCGACCTCGGCGAGATGACATACGATTGTAGTGCAGTGCAGCGATGTTGAGAACAAGACTGGTTCCCTGCAGCACTGGTACCGTAACTTTATTCCCAAAGGAGTCGGCGGTGACCAACGCTGTGTCCTCCGCGACAGTCTTGGGAACACCTGCCACCTATTGCCATAGATGAGTAAGAAGAACAACATTTGACTGTAGCCTATCTCGACGAACTGGAGGGAACAAGCGAAGTGTTTCATAGAAGACACTGCGGCCAAGAATCAGCGCGGACTAACGACTCCGAGTAGCTGTGGACTTGCGCCATGGACTCCGTGAACAGGTTCATGTCTTCGTACGTCTAAACTTGTATAAGCTAGACTGGCCGTTACCCGAAGTGCGGGAATAACATACTGGTATCCTGCCCTCAGGGATGACGCTCCTGATTTGCTGGTACAGCTTTTCCTGTTGTTCCTGATACAATGCCAATAGCCCAAAGGTAAAGCAGAGGGTATGTGCTGTTGTCTGTCGAGTTCACTCAATACAGATAAGTGAAACACAACCGTATGCGAGGTACCTCATGTCCTATCCACAATCATTGGTGTGGGTGTGATAGACGCGCTACTATCAAATAAGCTTACGTACCGGCCAGTAGGAAAATGAAGATATTCCCTAAGAGTCCGCCTCAGTCCGCCAATCAGACGGATACAATCTAACACTCACCCAAAAGTTCACTATCCGCCAATTTCGCCTGCCCGTCGTCCTCGTCCTCGTTCGCGTCAAGGAGGCTCGTGAACAAATCGTGTTGCTCGACTTTCTTCTCGGCAGTTCGGCGTGCTTGCACCATCTCGGTCATATATTGCTACGCACCAGCGTCGATGAGCGACAGACTTGAACGATACCGAACAGCAGAACGTACGTCGAGCTCCTCGTATGCGATCTTGACCTCCCGTATCCGCTTCGTTGGCGCCCAACTCGTGAGCCATTTCGGGAGGAAGGCTTTCAGGAATATACCGGTAGACACCAGGTGCAACGCAGTGTTGTGCCAACCGCCGGATATCCAATCTGACCAATGGTTAGTTGGATTTGGTTGGTCAATTGGGCATTCGGACGTTGGATATAATGAT
>KN840530.1:0-10252 GCA_000832265.1 Phlebiopsis gigantea 11061_1 CR5-6
GAACGCGGCGGTCGCGGAGCGGGCGTGGGGCGTGCTGCGGGCGGAGGGCGCGGTCGTCGAGGAGGCCGCCGAGGACGACGGCGGCGGCGGCGGCGGGCTTGCGGAGAAGGTGGGGCTGGCGCTGGAGCTGGACGAGAAGGCGGGGGCGGGCGCGCTGGACCTGACTTGAGCGGCTGCGTTTGTGCGTGTGCTGACTGGTTCGCTAATGGATCTGTGTTTTGGCGTGCGATGCGGGGCCGATGACGTGCGGTGCGACGCGACTGCCGATGCGTGCGTTGTTGGACCTCCGTCTGGGCTCTGCTAATGCCTTGGTGGACGCAGACAGCACGCGCACGACCGGCAGCACCTGCTGACCACGAGGACCTTGGCCCGCCCGAGTGTGCGTTGGTCGCTGTAGGCCATCTCGCCGCCGCGTGGTTGGCGATATCGCGGTGCTGGCGCTCTGGTTTGAACCTACGGAGCACGGGGGACGGAATTGGACCGTGCAGTCGGCGGCAGACGCGATCCGCCGGCACCCAACGGGGACTGCGTGGTATGTCTTCCATCTACGCTTGTGCGCTGTTTTCGCAGCTGCTCGCGGCCTGTGGCGCACGTCGGCCGGGGCGATCATCGCGGCGACGCCATGATGGGCCGCATGGCGCGACGTCAGCGCGTCCGACTCTTTCGCCCGTGCGGCGTGGGCGGCCGCGGGCAGACCCTGCGCCACGACGCCGCCCTCGAGCCCAGCGAGTCCCCGTTCGGGCGAGTGCGGTGGCCGCCCGCGTCTTCCGTGCCTAGCGTGTGGCATTTCACTCCTGGCTGTGCCCAAGTTCTTTCTACGTCTCAGCCGATCTGGTCCCTGTGCGAACCCTCTGCCGCCGGCCCAGCATTGGAGGAAGTTCGATGACCCTTTGCGCTCTCGCTGCACTTGTACCTACTGACAACATTGCGCCGCGCTCCGGACCGCTCATAAAAGAGTGCCGCGCTCGACGTCTGTCACATCCCCTCCTGCCCCCTCCTCCCCTTCCATGGCTTTCATGGACGACAAGGACAGCCACTCGCTGTCCGATGGCGACGTCAAGCTCACCCAGCTCACTCCCTCCGTTCTCGCGCTCGCCACCACCACCCGACTCCCCCCTCGCCGAAACGTGTGGCTCAGAATCGACTTGTTTCTTTTACCTATCGTCACCATCATATTTTTTCTTTCTTTCCTGGTGAGCACAGCTGTCTCCTCAAAATCCTCCCTTGCTGACCGACACCCTCAGGACAAAGGCAATATAGGCAATGCCCGGGTAGCAGGCCTGCAAAAACAGCTACACATGTCCAATAACCAGGTATGTCAACTCGACCCCCCCCCCCGCTGTCCCGCTAATATTTGCGTGCTCACAGTACAGTCTCGCTTTGACTGTCACCTACATGTGCGTTCCACGGTCCCTGACCGCTGACCGCGTCTGACAATGGTCACAGTCCTTATATCCTCGTCGAATTTCCTTCCAATCTATTACTAAAGGCAAGTGCAGTGTCCTTCGCCGCGCCCTACGCTCACCTCGCTCATCAGCGTGTCGGTGCCAATGTTCTTCTCCCCACCATGGCCGTGCTTTGGGGTACCGTCACAACTCTGCAAGGTACCATCAGTCTATCCCCTCTATCTTCTCAACTCACTCTCGGCACAAGGTCTAATCACCTCTTATTCCGGGCTCATCGCATGCCGCTTCTTCCTCGGCCTCTTCGAAGGTGCGTAAATGCGACAGGCGTGCACCATGCTATCGGCTGAGTACCCGCCAGGCGGCTTTCTCCCCGGCCTCACGCTCTACCTCGCCTCGTTCTATCCTAGGCAGAGACTGCAGCTCCGGTGTGCATCCAACTCGGCGTGACACGCATCTTCTGACCATTGCTCTCACGCAGCATTTCCATCTTCTTTGTATCAACGTCCCTAGCCGGTGCGTTCCAGTGCTGCGGGCCCTTTCCGTGCAGCACCCTGAACTTTAACCCCTCCAGGCGCCTTCTCCGGCCTGCTCGCGTCGGCGATCGTCCATATGGAGGGCGTGGGGGGCAGACACGGCTGGGCATGGATCTTTATCCTCGTACGTATGGTCTTACCACCGCCCTCCCCTTGCTCAACGCCCTCGCAGGAAGGTCTCGTCACCGTGCTGTGTGGCGTCGCGGCGTTCTTCCTCCTCCCCCGCGATCCGGGCGCTGCGCGGTTCTTGACCCACGACGAGCGCGTATATGTCGAGCGCGTGCTGCACGAAGACGGCGTGCTGGCCAGGGACGATGTGTTCAGCTGGGCCGAGGTGTTTTCGACGTTCAAGAAGCCCCACGTCTTGCTGATGGGCGTCGCTGGGTTCTTCAACGGTGCGTCGCGTCGAGTTCTCAGCAGCAGCAACTGACGGTCGGCACACAGGAGCAACTCTACTGGGTCTCGTATAGTGCGTCCACATGCGCCCTCGTAACTCGTCTTTGCTCACCGTTCCGTTCAGCTTCGCGCCGTCCATTGTTGCCGCACTCGGCTTCACCGCGAACCAAGCCCAGCTCATGACCGTACCCCCTTTTGCCGTCGCGTTCGTCGGTAGATACCTTCCATGCATGCTGTCGTCCGTTCACTACTGAAAAGCACACCAGTGTCGAACGCCACATCCTACTTCTCCGACCGCTACGGCGCGCGCGGCCTCTCGATGATATTCTCCACCATCATCAGCACCGCCGGCTTCGCGCTCTTCCTCGGTACGTCCCCCCTGCCCTCCCATGGCCGTGCTCACCCCGTATCGCAGGCTCCACGGCGGACCACGCACGCTACGGCGCGCTCTTCCTCATCATGTCGGGCACGTACGCGGCCGCGCCGCCGCTCTGCGCGTGGATGGCGAACAACGCGCGCACGCACACGGGGCGCGCGGCGGCGGTCGCGGCGCTCACGGTGTGCACGAACAGCGGCGGCGTGCTCGCGACGTGGCTGCTCGGCGCGCTCTCGCCCGCGCCGCGCTACACTGTGGCGGGCGTCGTGCTGCTCGTGTTCCAGGTCGGGATCGCGCTGTGTGCGGGCGCGAACTGGGTGTGGCTTCGCCGGCGCAACCGGCGGAGGCGGGGCGCGGGGTGGGTGTACGCGTTGTAGGATTCCGGGCCGTGTACTTGTGCGCGCGATTGTTGTTTTGCATAGCAGATTCGGACATGAGTTCCTTGGGTTTAAACTAGTGTATTAGCTGAATGGCGCTGCGGCCGCCGGATTGGGTGTGTGCGACGATAGTAGTGAAATATTATGTCTCTCTGGTGGACAAGCACTCCATCGGTTCTGCTACCTATGTAGGACCGGCCGCCCCCACGTTTGCGCCGCGAGCAGCGGCGGTCATGCCTGGCGTAGACTCCCCCCGCCTCGCTGGTGCTCCCAGCACCAACAGCACCCCGATCGCACGTCTCGGCCCGCGCCCGGAGGGTGCGGCGGAGTTGCCCCCCCCAGGGCGCGCGCCACGGGACGTACGTCCTACCTCGCTGCTTTCTGCGTCTAGCTTGTCGAAGAGGAGCACATGTTACCTACCGTATATCGATATCATGCGCTTAGTATTAGTACGCCGTGGCCGCCGCGCGTGCAGCATGGTCTCCGTCCAAATTCGGCCAAACAGGATGTCCAAGTACAAATTAGAGCTTCTAGCCAGAAACTCTAGTCTTCACAATCACCACTGCAGTTCAAGTCGGCTGTTAATTTTATTGACGTGCTCGATGACTTCCAGCGCTGTGCTAGAGCCGGAAAGACAATACGGCCATCACTGGGTTTACTGTGTCGTATACCGTACATGTACTTTGCCTTTACGGAAGGTATTCTGTTTTAAAGAATTAATCCGTATCAGTATATGCCACACAGTCTAGTAATTTATATTCCATCATATAAATTCTTGCGTAGGTATCGACGCATGGCAATCTGGCCAATCGCCTCGGTCTCTGTATACACAGCCTTTAATGTGCTGTCGTCCTCGACTGACATGCCCTAGCTTTCCATTCCTTGGACCGTGTGCGGTCCAAGAGCCGGCACATCGATACATGCTGTGACATGCGCAATATTGTTCAGCGGAGACGTTTCAGCTGAAATGTATGAGCGGAAGGTGCGTGTGTGTACTTGGATATCCCGTGTTCATTTGCGCGCGCTCATTTCATCACAGAATGCCACAACAACGCTTCGGTGCCTTGGAGGATTACAGGCTTTCTCGAGTCTGTAGGAACTGAGAATCGATACTCTGGAAAAATGAAGGTCTCTTGCGCGCCGGCGTTGGTACTTAGACCCCGCCGAGAGGCGACGTGTAGTGCAGGTCCGACGCTACGTGCTGCGTGGTGTCCGGGAGCGGTACGACGGCTTGTGCGTTCTGTTCTCGCGGAGCGGCGTATCGTGCCAGGTTCCTACAGAAACCATCGGCGCCACACGGCAGAGTCACGGCAGTCAAGCCGCCGTTTCCTGGATGTGAAACTCGGCAGAGAAGCTTTTCGAACCCAGAAAAAGAAGACAGAGGACATCGCTCGTAACCTATCGTCACCTCGGTTGGAGAACGCCGCTTCCGCAGCGACGGAAGACTGTGTACATTGATCTTGGAAAGACGGTTTTCAAGGTACGATCTACAGGGCGCGCGAGGAACGAACTTCCGAGGAGCATCATAGGTATCCCCGACGCGCAGCTGGATCGTCCAGATTGGACCCTAGGTGGCTATGACGGATATGAGCCAAACACACTCGCAGGGTCGGCACCCGTATAAGTTTGACCACGCATATATGGTGATCGGTAGCTGCTGAAATGATGGTGTAAGCCTCCGCAATTCGCGCAGAATGATCGTCGTTCTACCTCGGATGGACATGCGCCATCGCTAATATATGATCTGTATTATCGACGTCCTGAGGGTGTTCAGCTCCGAAGTGCTGACCTTCAGTAGCACTGGAATGAGCCCCGGCCGGTACTAGATTCTTCACGTATTGGAAGATGGCAAATGTCATGATCTATGGTATAATATCAGGTGTACTTATGTTGAAGGTGCGCCATTGTGATCACTGCGGGAAGCAGAACACAAAGTAGAGGGCGGGAGCGTCTGAGCCTAAACTGGGTGATAGCCGAGGCGTGGCCCAGCACCCGATTTCGGTCGGAGAATTACGGGGAACCCAGATCGAGACTCAGGCCCTTGTTCAAGTCCACGATTGGTCCACGATTGGTCCATGATCTGGCCCGCCACGCACAAGCCTACTGCACGGCCTAAACTTGCGAGCCAGTCTGTCACAACCTCGCACTGTCTCCTCTCCAAAGACCCTTGCAGGCGAGGACGAGATCATCAAGACGTGCGGGGTCGTGGCTGCGGAATTCGTGAGTTGCCTCTGCGCCTTTTCGACCGCCTATCGGCACTTTGTGTCCTTCGGGATGCCTGGCGTGTCCACTCTCGCAGGGTGACATGCTACTGGCTGCGCTGATGACATGCTGCCGTGGATTTGACCGACGCCGCAAATTGGCCGGGGCGCAGGCGGAGTCCTTGGCTTGCCTGGCATGGTCTTGTTCGCGGCATTCTTCCCACCTGGTGTCCACGAGCGAGGTGACTGAGTTCACCGGACAAGTCGCCCCCGGCGGCTTGCGCATGCAGGGGTCGATGGTGCTTGGGCCTCCTAAGCTACCTCGACATTGCCAGCCTCACAGACCTAGGGAAGGAGACATTCCGCCTGGGCAATGCTGCGATTGCAAATCGTAGCAACCCTAGTCAACTTGCCGTCAGCGCAGCGTGCACGAGGGTGGTCGCGAGGTCGCGAGCGATGCCGCTGTTCATCGATTCACTCCGGGCCGTCATCATGACGGCCTGGAGGCTGGAGGTGTTGCATTTATCGCAATAAGCGTTCAATTTTTCGGACATGTTCCTCTTTGAGAGGAGCGGTGCGGCTTCGCTCCATCATCCACGTAACAAGGTCAGCTTGCATCACTCGGCGAGGCGAATATGTAATGCTGAGCGTCGTACGGAACCATTTAGGAAGGGCGCGTGAGCACGCCCATTTGAGTATTCCGACCAGTAAACTCCCGATCCGGGCTGTTGATTTTGCTTGTCAATATCGGTCTTCATATGCAATGCGACCTGCTTAATCCATTGTGCATCATCGCGCAGACGAGCTTATAATTAGCACGTGTTGCGGCTAGAGGCAATGTAGGGTCCATAGTGCAACGGTCCCTCGGCTAAAATTGCGTAAGTGTAAGTCGAATATCAAGTCACACTGTCGTTTACACTCGTTGACTATTCATACAGTGGTAACCGGGTCTGTCGTAGTATCGCCAGCAGCTCCCTAGATTTGACATCTGGATCAGCCCACTCGCTGACCCGGAGATGCTCCTCTGCACAGCCACAACATCCTTCCATTCGCGCCTCCTCGCTCCCATCTATCCTCTCGTGAACGGGCATCGTTTCTGGATCACGCCTGATGTTATGTCCAACAATCTATCACAGCGGTAAGCAGCGTGCCCCAGGCTTTACGACACTTGACTTCACGCCTAGGGCTTCTCGACAGGTTATGACCGTCGCCCAGGGCCATGCGGCTTGGCCGGCTGAGCTTCGTGGTCGCTGGGGTCGCACGTCCATTTAGACTATTCAAGACGATCAAGCCACACGGTGCGCATTTATTGTCTCGCAGCCGAAAATTTCGTCCTCTCGATACGCGCTCCGCTCGCTGCGTACGCCCTTTGGCTGCGACGTCTCGAGAGCACGCGATCAAACTGCGCCGCCGCGTGCGCCCGTCTCTAGCGGGCGATGCGGCGTCATTTTCGGCACCTGTCTCGCGAGGAGCGTTTCCATCTCGAGGCGGAGTCCGCTCGCGTCGCAGGGGTTTTGTGGCGGGGCCTCCGACCGGCTCGCTCTGCTCAACGCGGGATGCTATATCGGCGGCTGTCAGCGGGTGGATTACTCGGGATCTGAGTACCCGGATGAGCGCATAGTCACTCCAGCGTCTCGTCCGCCGGAAAGCCCGTCTCCCACTGCCGTGCTACCAACTTGAATGCGCCCACCCAGCGTGCTGCTTCCCAGTCATCGGTAGGTGGCTGGCCTCGGAGATGTTCCTTGATGTTGCTATGATACTTGGTATGGAGAGGTCTCCTAGGCATAACGGCACATTGCTTCCGTACGCGTACATGCGTTTGGACACTGCGCGACGCTCACCACTAACGAGTGGGTTCCTTCTCCCGCGCCGTGGGCGCCTATCAACCCGTGCTCTGCCAGGCCCCCACCACTTTAATGAATCTCTACTGGTTCCTGCGGCGTTGTGGCACGTCTGGTTGGGGAAGCTGCTGGCCATAAATCGCGACCGCTCACGCGGAGAAATGCACCAGTGCGAAACTCGCGGAGTTACTCGAGTCAACATCGACGGGCGCATGTGAGAGAACCTCTGCTTTTGTTTGGCTGAAAGCTCAAGCTCCTTCCAGATCGCGCAGCTATAGCTGCCTATTTGTTTAGACGGCTTTATAGCTATCGCAGACTCACAGTGTGCTTGGTGGCGGTGATCCACTCGTTCTAAGCGAGGGCACGCGCGGGCACCCGTAGATTTTAATTTGGTATGTCTGGATAGCGAGGTATAAAGGTTCGAGGCTTTTCGGCCCAGGACAGACACCAGCCTGTCTTCTTTCCTCCCCCCTCCATCACACCATTCACTCGTACCTGTCCGCGCCGCCTTCGCCACTATGCCTAACAAATCTGCGCACCACGCCCTTCTGCCTTCTACAATGCCAAAAAAGTCTCGTTTGCGAGGCTACTACGAGCTCACTCGGCTGCACAAGCCCGTGCTCGGTAACAGCCTCATGTTCTGGCCGTGCGGTAGGTCGCTTTTGCCCAAGCATCGCCGCTCTGAGCTCACCGGCGTACTAGCATGGGGACTGACGATGGCGGCCTACGCCGTCGGCACGCCGCTACGGGACCTCGGCATCCAGCTGCTGCTCTTTGGCATCGGCAGCACTCTTCTTCACAGCGCCGCCTGCGTGCTCAACGACATATGCGACATCGACTTCGATCGCCTCGTTGGTGAGCCGTTCGGAGACGAGTATGCGTATGATCCGACGACGCTGACTCTCTGGCCCAGAACGCACGCGGTCGCGGCCGCTGCCCGCCGGGGTGGTGACAGTCCTCGAGGCATGGGTGCTCCTCGCCGTGCTCATCATCCCGACGATGGCGATGCTGCTTCTGACGAACCCGACGGCGTGAGTGCAAGCCCATCATTCTTCTCCGCTGCTATTCCTGTGCGCTGACGCTTCCCGCCCAGAGCTATGTGCGGCCTCGTAGGAGTCTTCCCCCTGCACGCGCTCTACCCGCTCATGAAGCGGTGGACTTACTGGCCGCAGGCGTGGCTCGGTGAGTGGCCCGCAATTCCTAGGACCGCCTGCGATCTGACGGGCCGCCGCACACAGGTCTCGCGATGAACTGGGGCTACCCCGTCGCGTGGCTGTCTGTCGCGTCTCCGGTTCCGCACAGTGTTGTCTGGCCGTTCTTCCTCGGCACCGTCTGGTACGTCGCCCGCGCCTGCCTCTCCGCCGCACGCGCGCGCTCACACACGCCTCCGCGGCGCGCGCAGCTGGACGATCGTCTACGACACGATCTACGCGTGCCAGGACCGCGAGGACGACGTGCATGCGGGGATAAAGTCGACGGCGGTGCTCTTCGGGCGACACGTGCGCACGATCCTCATCGGCTTCACGGTCGCGTTCCTTGTGCTGCTCGCCGGCGCCGGCGCGCAGAACCGCCACGGCGTGGCGTACTACGTCGTCTCGTGCGGCGGCGCCGCCGCACACTTTGTGTGGATGTTCGTGCGCTGGACGCCGGACGTGCCCGCGGACGGCGGGAAGAAATTCAACGTGCGTGTCCTTTTTTCCACGCCGTCCGTCGTGCCTCACCTCCCGCGCACACAGGCGAACGGCCTCACCGGGCTCATCATCTGGGCGGGGATGCTGCTCGACTACGTCCTCGCCCACTCTGCCTCTGCCTGAACTTGAACCCCACCCACCGTCGCCGAGTACGTAAAATCCTGCCCCTCGGCGCCCTCCTCCGACTCGGCAGCGGCCACCCGACAAATTAGCTTATGCACCGTTATGGCAGACCGATTAATCCCGTCCCTTTATGTATTTTTAGTAGAGCGGCCACGTTATGCAGACGCAAAATTATAATCCTTAATCTCCGTGATGGCTGTGATTTCCACCGTGCGGCACCACCTCGCGAATCCACCGCTCCGTGCCGGCCCCCGTTCATACCGCCCTTGTATGTGGATTTCTGGGCACAGTTGTATGTAGCGGCGCATGATCAAGCTGAAAGACAACCGGATGCATCGCGACGAACGCGCGCCACCCGAGCGCGCGGCCTGATTTGTGTCAATTGAGAAAAGGAGGAGAGCAGCTCGCTGGATTTCCAAAGAGCGGCTGTCTCTCGATTGTAAGTAGTGTCTAATGATCAGCTGCGATACAGCCAATCGTTTTATGGGCATACATCGCGACGGCGCCCACAGATGAGGCAATTCTGTCAGCGGTAAAACCACCAAGTACGCAAGATGTAGGTGCAACTTTAACACAGATCTGATCTGTCTCAGAACACGGTCTGAAATGGTACAAAAAGTGTCATCAGCAAAGCCAAACTCTGAACGAAGTTACCTACAGTCACTTGCATAAGCAAACTTTTGGGGCTTGTTTGTTCGTACAAATGCAACCCGTCCGGGAGGGGCGGGGGCGGAGCACCCGCCGACGCTGATGCGCCTTCAGGTTCCCGCCCTTGCACGAAAGGGAATGCTTGTACGAAGCAAATAGCTTGCGAAGTTCCGAGGTTCTCATGCAAACGACTGAAATCTTGGAAGATTGTCTTGTCTCTGGCAGCAGAAAAGCAGTGATACTGTTCCACCTACACCCTCCACAATTTCGCACTTTCTCGCTCGCCAAAAACCGCCCAATGCCCGCCGCCGACAAGTGTTTTTAAAATGGTTTCCTTTTTTGCTACCAACAAGAGAAGCGGAACAGGGATATACCTACGGAGATGCCCTCAATTTCCGGGAGCGCCCCCCAGCCTTACGCGGCGGTGGGAGCTGCATGGGCTATGGAATATGTGGCACTGCGCGCGGAAGCGACGGGCGGGGCCGAATATTGTCGGTGAGGAACCGACAAGAGTTTTTGGGGCACAGGACAAGGCAGCTTCCAGTATGCAGTGGACTCACCCAGGACCCCGGCTGCTCTCCCAAGTGCATGTCCGAGAATAGCGCCCCGCAGGGGCCGAAAAATGGCCTTATCATGTCCGTAGTATAGCGCCTCGAGCCC